>VMDO01017814.1:29626-44000 GCA_007922755.1 Pedetes capensis
GCGACCCTCTGTACAACAGGGGAAACACTATTGTCAGTGCTTCTCTGCTGTTCATAGGGTTTTCAATGGCAGATTGATTTTTGGGAGGGGGTTGCCAGGTCCTTCTCCCAAGCCTACAGCTTCTGGTGTTCCCAGGCAGTCTCCCATCCAGGTACTAACCAGGCCCGACCCTGCTTAGCTTCCAAGATCTGATGGGATCAGATGCCACAGGGCTACGGCTGCAGGCAATGCCCCCATTAGTCTTTAAGAAATGCTGAGAAACACTTTTCTAAAGTGACTTGGGTTGTGTATTACTACTCCTCTTCCAACATGCTGCTGACACTTCAGCTAATTATTCAAAGGGTCTGAACTGGTTCTCTAAATCCTGGCAGGACCCACTTGCAAATAAGATTTCCACAGGCAATCTTATGGATGAGCCCAAGCGAGTTAGGTATGTGTTCAAACTGGAAAGAGATTGTGAATATTTGATTTTTAGTGACTAAATTCAATAATGATAAATACCTTTAATTTTTATTTCCTAGGTCAAAGTCAGAGAGGAAATGGGAAAAGGACAAAAGAGCAGGACAATGATTTTTGGTTGTCAAAAATTGTACTATGAGAACAAAACCTGAAGTAAGAATTATTATCTTTTAGTAGCAGAAAAACATCAGATGCTCCCCTATATTTGGATTTTAGCACTTAATTACATATTCCCATTTTGTTGTTCTCAGGGAAAATGCTTAAAACTTACCTTAATTCTTCTGTATGGGAGAATACTGGATTTTTATCTTTAAACTATTATATACATTCTTAAATAACATTCTTAATATCCTTGTAGTATAAGTTATACTATGAAACCATTTATTAAAGCATTTTAAACTCAACTGGATAACTTATCACACAGATAATCACCTAAGTGAATAGAGTTTTTATCAAAAAAGTACTAGATCCTTAACAGATATACCAGTGGTTCAAATGATTTTGTGGCATCTCTGACTTGTTTTTTCTCTGTAGAGCTTCTTCAGACACAAATGATAGTTTCAAATAATAGATTTGAATGGCTTCCTCCCCTCCCTGTCTCAACATCCCAAAATTCAAAATCAGATCACACATCTGCTGTTTATTCTTGCACATTCAAAACTATTTCTGAAGGCAGGAGTAGCTGAGTATATATAAGGGTTATAGGTTTGGCCCTAGAGAGAGTTAAATTAATATCCTGGCTTGACCAGTTCAACCTACTGTACATCTTCATTTTGCCCAGTAACACAATCTATAGCCAAGTGCTAACCAAGTCAATATGTGGTAAGACTAACAACCACCCTAACTTGCCTTGATAATTATTCTCCTTTAACTGACATAATATTCAATATACTGTTGTTGAGAGCAATAATGCTAAAATTGATGCCTTGAGGGCTACAAGACAATTGAGTTTTAGCCAGATAAAATGACTTGTACACTAATAGTGCATATAGGGTTCCCCAGCACTCAGATGCACATTTTATAGTCTACCTGTATAAAAATGTGATATATAATTATATTCACAGTCATTTCTGCATACCTTATCATTAGTACACATAGTTTTTAAAATACTGGCCAATAAGAAAGTAACACAACTTTAGAAAAAAGGGTTTATTTTTATGTTCTAGCTCTTTTTTCTTTTATGAAATGAGTATTTTCTCATTTAATAATCAAAAATGGTTGTGTAGCCTGAAACCTTTTCCTTTTTTCCTAACCAAGAACTGTTTTCACAAGGAACTAATTTAGTATAAGTACTGAATGACAAAAAGCATCATTTAAATAAAATCTATATTCCATCAATTCTATCAATAAGACAAGATAGAAACTAAACCTAGAGTTCTTCTAATGTAAAAAAAATCTATGATTTTCTGAAAATGTCAATTGTAGCTATGAATGGAGAAACAGTATTAAATTTGAGATTAATCAAAATTCATATTAACTTAATAAAAATTAATCACAATTAAGTATAATAAGAAAATGACAACGTTATTTGTATGCAGTATTTCATCCTCAAATAGGAGACTTTGTACATGTTAGTGTTAGTTTGCTGTGTTTTACTTTCAAACTTCTCTTGCAGTTTTGTATCTTTCATACCAAAATAAAAAAAAGAAATGCAGAGTACATTTTAAAGAAGTACATATTCTATATTTGTCTTAGAGATATGTTGAAATGTTGGGGAAAATTAATAGCTAAATGAATATTTCAAGTTTATTTTTAAAAAGCTCCCATCAAGGCAAAACAGCAGAGAACAGTGGTATCATGCCACAGAAAACCCAGCAAGTTCTACTACATTAACTGCCATCAAAATGCTATAGTGAGCTGCTACAGGGTTGTTATGATGACAAATCAGTATAACTACACAAATATCTATTTGTTTGGACAGAAAGACATAATGTATATGTTCCCATTACCTTAGGCAAAAACATACACATGGAACTGAAAACCAGCATTGAAACAAGCAGCTTGAAAACAAGCATCATAGCGGATAAAGTAAGGATGGTACAATATTGGAACAAAATACACGTAGATTTTTAATAAAAGGAAACACTGTTAGCCAAGCTAACCATTCCATTCAAACATCTGTAAGAGGTTCCTTCCTTTAAGTAGGAGAAAATCCATCATAGGAGACTTCAATAATCATGTTGTGGAAATGACTACAGATAGATGTAGCACTGTACAGATCTCAGAACCAGAATAAGCAAGGATTGTGAAACTGGTTCCATGCTTTCTTTTTCCTGGCCACTTTCTTCTGTTCTTGTTCCCTTCATGTCCCCTGACCACCTAAGACTTATCTGCCCTCTCATCTGCCCACATAACCACTGAAATGTCCCCATCCTGAGGCAAATGACATAATGCTGTGAACATACTCTATAAACTGAATATGTAATATATAATTATTATCACCAACATCTCATATTCTAAAGGTCAAATTTACCATGCATTCCAAGTTGAGGTTCTCATTAAAACAAGAAATGATTCTATTCTGGGAACAGACAGGTTACTCTGTTTCCTCTTTATTTCTCTTCTTCTACTCACCATCTCTCTACTGGTCACCTGTCCTGGATAACATCAGGTGGCACACAGGAGAATGACAGCAATCTGTCTGTTCTGATGCCAGGTTAAATCAAGGGAGCTTGAGGCTCCCCACTGGTCACATACCAAGCTTGCAGCCAAGGCCTTGAATATAATGCAGGGTGGCTCAGGTCATAAATATTAGGAATTATCTCTGGCACTATACAAAGCTGGCATGACCAAAACATTTTTCTCTTCTCTTCTTTTCTTTTCTTTTCTTTCTTTTCTTCTTTTCCTTTTTCTTTCTCGTAGTCAATTCCCCTAATATTATCCACATAGGAAATTTCAAAAAACACTTCAGATTCTACCTTTTCAAACTGAGATCTCCTTTAACAGGAAGTGGTACCTCATCTAGTGTAATGTTTTTGGATCCTAGGGTCTCCCAACATGCTATTCTCGACATTTGCCTCTCAAAAGTTGTAGGAAGCCACATGGCCGTAAGAAATTTCAGAGACAAAGTTAACACTGCAAAATGACTCAATACATAGTGGAAAAAATAAAATATGAATAAAGAAAGGGTTTTGGAGGTGGGTGAAAGCTGTGGATCTGTCAGATAAGCCTGAAAGCCCGACCAGATTGGAAATGTCACTGATATAAAAAGAGGGATTCTAGGCTGGAAGATCAGGTGCTCTGAAGAGCAAATCTATAATCATGTTTGTATATTTCAGAATGCAAAACTCTGCAAGCTATAATGTAAGGTTTTACTGTTTATACAAACCGAGAACTTATATGGGTTAAAATACGTCTTCCCTTGATTTGGATAGGAAACAATAGTGAGGATGTATAGGCAATCAAGAAAAACACCACACCTCCTAATGGAGTGCAAGAAAAGGCCTTAATGAACCCAGATGGAGTGTAACCTCAGATTTTCACATGTGTGTCACCCATGTCAAAGAGCCCTCCCTATTAACAAGGCTACAATAAGATTTATTGGGGAAACAAGGCAGCTTACTTTGAAAAGACAAAAACTTGAATTAAAAAAGTTCAAAGGTATAAATAAAACATTAGTTAACAGGCCACTTTTTTTCCTTCTGACACACCGTTGAGGCCTAAACATGACCTGCTGGGATGGCTCTCCTTCTTCCCAATTCCCTGACCAGAGGAGGAGGGGGTGTGCCCAAATTTGCAAAAGGCAGTAAAGAGACCAGGTGTGCCCAGAGCTCTTACCCAACCCTCCAAGAGCTGGCCCAGAAGTCGGCATCCGTGTCCTTCCTACCTGAAGGATGTATCCCCGAACGTAGTCCCGCAGAGTCCAGCCCAGGCCGTGCAGTATGTGGAGTACCTCTTCTTGCTTCAGGACACTGAAGAGCCGGTCCAGCAGGATCTTTAGCCGCACAGGTACTGCTTGAGTCCCGTAGAGCATCAGGCTGCTGATGTCAAATACCACGTTGGACTGCACAATCTCCACTTGGGTGGGATGGTACAGGTGCTGCGTGCTGAGTTTATCCAAGGCTGTGGATGTCCCACAAATGTCCCAGGGAAAGAGATAGAAAGGGCAGAGACAGAAATCAGAAACATACTAGATGTCATCAGGACTCCATTTCTACAGATGGATCATAACCACAGATGTGTAAGCAAGATCCCTCTCCTCCATGTTTTGCCTGCTTTCTTTCTTTTTCCTTGATTTGGTGTTTATAAACTGCAGACAACAGCAAATATAAAACACATTCAACTTACAGAAAGAGAGTCACCGAGGGTGTTTTTAAATGATGGTGGCTGGCTCTAAAAACCTAATTAATTTGCTAATTGAACTGTAGCTCAACTCAAGTTACCATAATGTCCTTATGCCCCCCAGTCTTCTTTAAAAGAAAAATAATTCCAAACTCATACTACAAGAAAAGGCTTAACCAATACTCCTTTTTTTGAATAATGCCTAATTGATGCTTTTGAATTGTGATGCTGGAGACGTCTATTGAATATACCATGGACTGCCAAAAGAACCAACAAATCTGTCTTAGAAGAAGTGCAACCAGAGTGCTCCTTGGAAGCAAGAATGGCCAAACTGCGTCTTACATATTTCGGACATGTAGTCAGGAGAGATCAATCCCTGGAGAAGGACATCATGTTTGGGAGAGTGGCAGGTCAACCCAAAAGAGGAAAACCCTCCACCAGATGGATTGACACAGTGTCTGCAACAATGGGCTTAAACATAAATAAGATCATTTGCCTGGCACAGAATCACGAAGTGTTTCGATCTGCTGTACATAGGGTCGCTATGAGTCGGACTCAACTCGACGGCACCTAACAACAACAACAAGTGGTTTAAAGAGTAGGAGGCTTGTTCTTTAGACAGTAGGGGTAAAAAAACCTAACTAAGAGGGAGTAAGCAAATCTCACACCTGTGTGGAGGGCTAGACATTAACTCTACTCAAATGAGCTAAGCCTGCAGCCATACCACCCTGGCATTTGATCCCATCTGACTTCGGAAGCTAAGCAGGGTCAGCCTGGTTAGTCCTTGGATGGGAGACTGCCTGGGAACACTAAGTGCTGCAGGCTAGGGAGAAGGACCTGGCAGCTCACTCACTCCCCAAAGAGCCATCGAAAACCCTATGAATAGCAGAGAAACACTGACAATAGAGTTAGGCATGGCACAGTGTCCAGGTAGTGTTTTGTTTTGCTGTACATAGGGTCCCTACGAGTCAGACCTGACTCGAAAACACCTAACAACAATAAATTGGCTAACAGGGAATATCTAAAAATTTAGTTCTCCCAATTTCTCTCTTGTTCACCTTTGGAATAGTTTTGTCTTCACTGCCATGTTCTCTGAGTTACTTATGGGGAAAAAAAAGAAAGAAAGAAATTCAGGTTGTAATTTAATCACTTTATTAAAAACTGTGACAAGGCTATCACATGAAAATGGAAACAAATGACTAAAATAAAAATTTGGGAATTTTGGCTAACTGTATTATCTGAGAGGAGAAAACTTGGATCATCGTTCTTAGAGTGAGTACTTTCAATGAAACTAATATTTCAACAATTGGACACTCTCTCCTCGACTCTATGAAATGTCATCTCCCCACAGAACTAAAAGCCTTAAGGTCATAAATTCTACCCCATCTATACCTGAGTTCCTGGGAACCCTACCGCTGAGAATGTCATTTATTTGGCCTCAGTTTCTCCAACATGAATGATTAAGTCATAATCTCTCGGCCATCAGGCTGAAAGGATGCTGCAGAAATTAATGCAATGATGAGTAGTTGGTAGAGCACTGCTCTGCACTTTCTGAGGACATGAGTTTGGTCCCCAGCACAGCAAAAATGGGAGGAGGATGTGGCAGTCCACTTCCAAAACAATCCTGAAACAGCCACTGAAAACCCTAAGCCAGTTGCTATTCCTTGGACATGACTCAACGGCAACTAACAACAACAGAACTCTTTAAGAGAACACAAAAGGCATTACCAAGCACTGTCAGAGTTATACATATATGGCCTCTCACACATTAAAAGAGGTAAACACATAAAGCCTGAAAGATGGTCATCTAACCCCATGGGTGAGGCAAACAACCAGACAACATTCCAGCTTGAATCGTAACTACACCTCAGAGCGTTCCTACAATTTGTAGCTATTGGCAGGCCTCTCTTACATGCATTCCTTAATACTGTACCCCATAACATTATGGGCTATAGTACATGGGCAACCTGAGCAACTCCTATTTTAATATACCAGTATTGCTGCATAACAATGGTGGTGCACACACACAGGTTTTTTAGTATCTCTAATATATTTTTTTAGGGCTCCTCCTCCAAACCCGTTTCCTCCTGACTTGTGGTCACTAGAGAGTTCATGTACTCTTGATAAATTGCTTTCTTACATCCACAGTGTAAAGGCCCTTATCATTTACCCACTGGCTTCATTCAACACATTTACTCCCAGGAATACTTTGTCAAAGAGTTCGAGTTTCCTCATACTTCATTTCTTGCAGCTGATTTGTCTGATCTTTCCTATTCTAGTGGTTAAGTCAACTTTGAATAAATAGCTTTAAAAATTAATTTAACATTTGGGAAAGATAAGGAATTCACAAGCCTAGAGATTGAAGTCTTTTCTCACTCCACAGGGCATTTAGACTAAAAAAAAATAAGCAGGAAAGGGGTATTATTATCCTTGTTCCTCTTCAAGTACAGCTTAACTATGCAGCCTTCTGGTGAGTGGCTGGTCTGCCTACAGAATCAAGTGGCAGATTCAGGGAAATCTTTTCCTCCTCTGTTTCCCTTCATCAATCTGTACCCTATGAAAAACTTTATAAAATGCATTGCTCTGGCCATAACAAACACAAAACTAAGAGGATTCTAGAAGAGAGAAATAACACTAAATCTGATTTTTAGGTATGGATTTGGCACTTTGTGTCTCTGTGTTAAGTGTATGCAGATGTATGATCAGGTGCTGAAGGGAAAACTGTAGTCCCTGTTCCTCCAATTCATTTTAAAAGGCTGGTAGTTTTAAAAGATTAAGAGAACTAAACCATTGAGGGTACAGAAAAAAGAGAGGAGCTGTGTAGACAATTCTAAGAGCACAAGCAAAACAACACAAAACATTTCCCTAAAAACACTTTTTAGAACACCAGAGAGTGAGATTATAGGATATTAGCTGATTCTTTTTCATAAGTATATCATATGTCAAGAAGAAGGAATGCTGTGATAAATCAACATAAGGGGTCAACAACTTATTCTGTAAGGGCCTGCTATTTATTAATTATTTCAGGATTGTGGGGTATACTTTCTCACAACTACTTACTGCCTCACAGCAGAAAAAGAGGCATACATGAATAAGCCTTGAAGAATAGGTGTGTCTGTGTTTCAATAAAACTTTATTTACACAAATAGGTACAAAACAACCTTTAGACCCTGATATGGAAGATGAAAAGGTCAGCCAGGAAGTCAGTAGTAGTAATGACAAATCTCTATCAGTAGATAATGAGAAAGCTCTAGTTCAGGCAAAAATTGTCTAGGAGATGAACAACAGACCAGGGTGTGAAAAATAAACTGCCTAGCTTGCAGGTGTCAGCCATAAATTTCAGCAAGAACATATCATCAGGTTTCTTGTCTGTCAGGTTTCTTCAATGTGTCAAAATGTTGTTTTATATTTGCCATATCATATTGAGTCACCAAGTTGTGACAACTTTTGGAGAGGTGCCCTTGGAGAAATGAACGGTAAGTGATGATTTTTCTAAGAGTCATGATATCTGCAAACTGAGAACTGGAATTTTGGCAAATTTCATGATCTTCATATATCTGTGAAAGATTCAGGACCAAATCTTGTAGGATTAGGAATACAACGCCAGTGGGGATGAGGGAAAAACAGTATATCCTAGCCCCTGACCACAACAACTGGTGCAAAAATGGGAAAATGACCAAGGTCTGGACAATGGGACTGAATCCAGGATTTTAGTTACAACCAGGGGGAATTTCTTCTCTTTTCTCTAAATTTGTAGTCAGTAAAAATGCCTAGCGACATGAATCATATCACCTCAGCTGCAAGATGATCTGAAAAATAGCAAGCACTGATATTATTATTTGATCCAGAAGTTTGGCAGTGCTTGAGATTGGTACTATCCTTGGAATTTTCACTTAGATAGGCCAACATAATCTCAATCTCGCATTTGCTCATTTGCTCTCATGCTCTCCCTCCCCCCACTTCCCTCTGTCTTGTTCTCTCTAGCTTAAAACTAAAAAAGCCCTGATCAATACAACTACCTCTGAGGAACTTCTCCAGCTAAATACCATGTAATTTAAAAGTTGCTGTCAGTGGTTCAACTAAAGGGATGTTAATTCCAGGCCAAATGCAATTCATAAATTCTGCAATGACAGGAATAAAGAGTATCCTAAACAATTTCGGGGCTGGGATTTAGCTCAGTGGGTAGAGCGCTGCCCTATAGTCTCTGAGGACTCGAGTTCAATTCCCAGCACCGCAAAAATGGGAGAAGGGCCTGGCAATCCACTCCCAAGGCAATCCCGAAGCACTCAGCCATTGAAAACCCTATGAGGGTCGCTATGAGTCAGATACCGACTCGATAGTACCTAACAACAACAACAACAACAACAAACAATTTCCTATCTTATAAAAAGTTACAAAGAGTGGTATCTTCAATGGCATTATAAAGAAAAATAATGGTGGAGGATGACCAAAGGAAATGACCATTCATGCACTAACTATATGTCAGGTATTATTCTAGGGGTTTCACAATTATCTCATTAAATCTTTTAATTTAGAAACACACAGTATTAAAATTATCATCTATTTTAAGATCACAGGCTCAATGGGGTTAGGTAATTGGCCTAAGGTCACTTAGCTACTTCACCTAGGAAAATTCTACTTCCACCACATGTTCAGATAAACAGTCAATAAGAAACTTGCAATTCCTCATCATGTTGGAAATGCATAACTCCCAGCATTCTGGGCTTCCTGCCCATCACACTACTGAAGCAAGCATTTCAAAGGTCACCAACGCTTGCCTTACTGTGAAATCCAATAGCTTTGTTCCTTCATTATTCTCCGTGATCTCTCCATAGCAGCTGACGTTATTGATCATCACTCCTCCTCCTTCATTCATGCATACATTCATTTATTCACTAGCATTTATTAATGTACCACTTAGGTAGGTGCTGCATATAGATGCAAAGTAATGTATGCTGTGGCCTCCACCTTCAAAGATAGATAACTGCCGGGCACAGTGGCCCATGCCTGTAATCCCAGAGGCTTGGGAGGTGGAGGCAGGAGGATCGCAAGTTGGAGACCAGAGGAAGTCTGCGTAATTTAGAGAGACCCTGTCTCAAAAAGTAAAGAAAATGGGCTGGGGGTGCAGCTCAGTGGTCCAGCACTTGCAGAGCATGCAAGCACAAGGCTCTGGGTTATACCCCCAGTACCACACACACACACAAAAAAGATAGATACAGGCAATGTAAATGCTATAAAAGTGATTCGATAAAGTACCATGGCAAAAGGAAGAGAAGGAAAGTCTGCCAGGAAGGCTTGGTCTTGCAAAATAACTAGGAAGTCAGCAAATGAGAAAGGAGGAGAGCTGTGTAGGTAAATGGAACCAACACAATGGTACTCAATCATTATGTGCGTCAGAATCACTTAAAACAGGTGGTTGGGCCACTTCCCCCAGAGTTTCTGCTTTAGGGAGGACCAAGAATTAATAATTTTAACAAGCTTACAGAAGGTGCTGATGCTACTATCTAGGGACAATACCACTGAACGAATGAGTATAAGAGAACTAGATATCCAAAAATGAGTAACACTTGAGGCAAAATAGTTGGAGACAAGTCCAAAAAGGTCAGATGGGTAGACTATAAGAAGCCTTGATCATATAAGCAAAGACTTGTGAAAGTTATAATTTTCTTATTCATAGGATGTAGAAAATAGTGAAGCTTTTACAGATGAAAATAATTTTTAATTTTATAAAACTGACAAAAGTGCATGAATTTGGTTAGCAGTTGTCAGCCTGGGAGACATAATACATGTGTAGCAGTAACAGTGGCTTAAAAGGGGCTGAATGAACCTCAGCACTGGAGCCACAAACTCCTCACTTCATAAATAACTTATTTAAGTTATACATTATAGTACACTGTCACTAATTAAATAATTCCAAATAGCATTGATATTACAAACTGAATAAATTAATCTTATTTGCACCACATTTTATTTTTGACTCTTAGAAATTTATCACATACAAAGCATTCCATAACTGGAAAGCAATTTTTCTCAAAGTACATATTAACACTTGTTAATATCTTTCCCCAGGAATTTGAAAAAGTGAATGACTATAACATTTTCTGGGTAATAGGAAGGGTGATTTTTTTTTTTTTTTTTTTTTTGCTTTTATTAGACCGACCAAGCACTGAGTAATATTTGGCATACAATGAGAAATGATACCTTAAAAAAATGAAATGATATCTAAGAATCGAATGGTGAAGCAATAACAAAGCTCCTAGATCAACCCATTTATATGAACAGCTATCTCAACAGTCACATCTGAAAAATGGAAAATGTCATAGAACCAGCAATGTATCTTTTCTCTTATAAGTATCATTTACCCATGCACACATTAACCAATCCGGGAAGTAAAAAATTTATAGTCCTATGTATTTCACCGACAGAGACAGTTCTAGCAAAACTCCACTTTCTGCTTAAGAAATTACAATAATTCATATTTGTATTGCTTCAATTTCATTGTGATGATTGAAATTTATAAAATAAAGTTTCCATTTATAGATACATTCCTTTCTCAGTTTTCATTGTAGACATGGATGTTGGTTAAATGATAAAGGACTCTCTAATGGTGATGTAATCTGGAGGAAGAGGACTGGAAACAAGAGTTAAAGATTAAAAATAAAGAATGCAATGATTCAACATTTCCAGTGTTTAAAAGGTGCTTATTGTCATCCAGATGAAGGACAGAGTCCCTAGACTCAGACTGCAGAGGTTCTAATCCCAGCTCTGCCACCAGCTTGCTGTACAACACTGGCAAGTTGCTTGGCATATGAAAATGTTAGGAAAGTTCTGTTTTCAAAATTCTTTTAGGTGCAGGCAAACCAGTGGCTTGAAGATAATTACCTTAATTCAAGGTGAAAAGAAAGGAGAGTGTAGAATAAAAATCAAGTTAAGAAGCAGGGAGTGCAAAAATATGCTTGGAGTAAAAGATGAGGCATGATTACAAAATAACTGCAGTATTCTAATCTGGAGGATTTGGAGGGAAAATCAGCTGTGAGGCAAAGGACAGCAAGTATGAGGTGTCTAGATAAGGTGCCTCTCCAACTGCCCTCCTGTGATAATCTACCTCTAGGAATCCAGCTACTCCTATACTACACAGGTGATCTTGATTCTATAAAATTATCTTTAGCCAAGCTCCACACCCTCAACTCCAAACATACTTAACCCCAATTTCTGGGAAAGGTAGGACCAAGAAACTACACCAAAGTGCTCGAAATCAGACTGCTATTTTCTCATAGGTGCTCACTGAAAAAATGCTATGAATTCAAGGAAAAGGAAAATAGAAAGAAAACCATTCATAATCCCAAAGGCAATTAATGGGCACTTGTTGATGTATCAGTATCTTTTTTCCATGCACAATTTTTCTAGAGTTGAGGTGATACTGTGGGCACAAGTATCTTTCTTGCCAAAGTTGTTTTTTCCACTTAGTATCTAGCAAGAACATTCAAAATCATCTGTGACTACCTCCCCTTGCTTTCCTATGTAGTCATACAGGACCATTGCAGTTTTTCCTTGATGGAGTCGGTCTCTCTGATTTAACTTCTACCACTTTAGAACAGGTGCTTGGACTCTTCATGCCTCCATAACTGCAATGATTCCTAACGGATTTTTGGTCTCCCTGTTCTCACTGGCCCTGTTGTTGTTGTTAGGTGCTGCCGAGTCAGGTCCAACTCGTAGCAACACTAAGTACAACAGAACAAAACATTCCCTGACACTGTGTCATACCCAGCATTATGTCACCGCTCCTCTGCTATTCATAAGGTTTTCAAGGGCTGATTATTTCAGGAGTGGATTGCCAGGTCATTCTCCCATTTTTGTGGTGCTGGGGATCGAACCCAGGGCCTCAGAGCACAAAGAGTTCTACCAACTGAGCAAAACCCCATCCCTGTACAGGCCCTAGGATATCTTAAATAAAAGCAAGACAGTCTTCTCAAAATACATTTAACATATGTCTCTTCTCTACTCAAAAAATTTTCAAGGCTGTCACCAACCTATTCACATACCCCACTGACACACACACACACACACACACACACACACACACACACACACACACACACTCTTTAACCATGGTCAGAAGACCCTGGGCAGGCCAATTTACTTCCCAGCTCTGTTCAAACCAAAGTGAGCTATCTGCTAACTCTGAAATATTCCTATCATTTTAATACCTGGTCACTAAATGGATATTTCCAGGTTCTATGTCATATTTTATAACAAAATAGACATGATTCAGGCCCTGTTAAGATTAATAGAGTACTAAGGAAAACAGACTTTTAAAAACACACATAAAATCAGGGCTCCATGGCACATACCTATAATCCCAGTGACTTGGGAGGCTAAGGCAGGAGGATCACAAGTTGGAGCCCAGAAGCAGTCTGTGCAATTTGGCAAGACTCTGTCTCAGAATAAAAAAATGAAAAAGAGGGTAGGGGTGCAGCTCAGTGGTGGAGCACCCTAGGTTCAATCCCCTAATACTGCAAAAAAGAAAAGAAACAACAACAAAAAAACCCACACATAAACACATAGAATTAGAAACCGCATGCCTGGCATATGAACATAATTTATATAGGGGTGGGCTGGGGGTTTGGGCAAAGCCAATCTGGCTGAGACATGAAGCAGAAAGCAGTACAAGATGAAGCTGCACAGGCAAGCAGGGTTATATGAACACAGTTATGTTTTTCAGAATTGTTATTTCCAGTGCTGTCCCTTAAGTGCCTTTCTTTTTTCTTATGAACCCTTTTGACTATTCTTTCATTTCAGCTTCAATTCAGGTTCTATTTTGTTTTTCCACGAGGCCTACAGAGGTCCCCTCATCAAGGAGTGAGCCATCTCAACAGTGAGGGTGTTTATGTGTGCCAATCATGCAAAAACCAGACATCTGCTGCCCGTTTACTGGAGTTACAACAGCTTGATTTTAAGCTTAAAAACAACAGCTTGGTTTTAAGCAGCAACAATATATGACACATAATCACTCAACGGGTGTTGAGTACTCATACTGCTGAATGAATGAATAGTTAATATAGGAAAAAGTGGTTACTAGCATTGAAAGGATAAATGTATGCTCATTCCACCATGCCACCAAGTTCTGGATCTCACCTATAATCCTTTCTCAGCCCTCTCTTTGCTCTTTATGCCTCTAGAGAATAGTGGGGGTGGGGAATTATTACAATTTGGGGGCTGAAGTTGGGGTGCTAGCTGGAATTCTGACTGAACTTTGCATTGTATAATTTATCCCCTTTCCTACCACTTCAAGCATTTTCTAGATAGGAACAGGATGGAAAGCTAGTATTATATAAATACAATCTTAACATGAAGGTGCATATATTGGATCATAATGTCTATCTATATATTATGAAAATTATCGACAATATTGGCAGGGATGACTAGTCAGGATTTGTGATCAATGTGCTAGATTAATGGTATCATAGAAAAAGGCATATGTAGACCTGATAAAAGGGGCAATGAACATTCACATAGTAAGAATAGGTTCTACAAATAAGGCTTATTTTTCTTTTGTAAAAGGCTTGGAGAAATAAAAAGCATGGAGACAAACTAAGCTCTTTTTCTGTCTTGGTTTTTTTTTTTTTTTTTTTTT
>VMDO01017815.1:0-43870 GCA_007922755.1 Pedetes capensis
TATACAAATGTGGATTTAGCAAAAATACTCAGAAATGTAACAATTATACTTAAATAAAAAATAATAATTATAATTTCTCCTGGAAAAGGAAGAATACTAGGACAAATAGAAAAATCTTATTAACACTTAGGACATACTCTTATCTCTCTAACTTGACCATAAAAGTGTAAGTGACTTCAAAATGTCCTTTAAATATTTAGATTACTCTTTTAGATCATATTTCATTTTGGAGGCTTAGTTTTAGGTATTTTTGTTAAGTGATTAAATCAATAGATTTAGTTGCTATATCTGATAATGATATCATTTTAAATATACACATTCAAACAGCATTCCAAAAAATTTTACATGTTCTCCTGATATGTGCTTTTTTACATAGAATACAGACTCTTCCAGAAGAAAAGTGAAATTAGGAGCAATTTATTCCCATGGTCTGTCATAAGAACCAATAAGACTAGCCCGGCGTGGTGGCGCACACCTGTAATCCCAGCAGCTCGGGAGGCAGAGGCAGGAGGATCGCAAGTGCCAGACCAGAGGCAGTTTGTGTAGCAAGACCCTGTCCCAAAAAGTAAAAAAAAAAACGGGCTGGGGGTGCAGCTCAGTGGTCCAGCACTTTCAGAGAATGCAAGGGCAAGGCCCTGGGTTCAACCCCCAGTACCAAAAATAAATAAATAAATAAGTAAATAAATAAATGAATAAATAAAAAGAAAGAAAGAAAGAAAGAATAAGACTTCTGTGCAAGTTTAACAAATTTAAAATAACTTTACTTTCTGAAGCATATATTAAATTTCCTTTGCATTTAAGCTATGGATAAGGATATTATTTCAAAGCTCTCTAGATATCAGGAGAGATACCTCTAGAATGCTGCTAGTTGAACAAAATTGGACCTTACAATTCCTGGCTCAAACTTCAGCCTATTCGGTCCAACTCTGATCTGTTTTATCATATTAGCAATATGGTTATGTTTACTTTTGAAGCA
Source organism: Pedetes capensis (assembly GCA_007922755.1). Classification (NCBI taxonomy): domain Eukaryota; kingdom Metazoa; phylum Chordata; class Mammalia; order Rodentia; family Pedetidae; genus Pedetes; species Pedetes capensis. Next base: position 977 of record VMDO01017815.1, read on the forward strand.
ATAGTTTACACTGATGAAGGAAATGAAAGTGAAAAATACCTGGCATACAAAAATGAGCAATGGATCTGATAATATATAACTAATCTATAATTAATACTTTATTTTTTGTCTCCATTCACTGTACTGTAAACTCCAAAGGGTACAGATTTTGGTCTGCTTTTTAAAAGAAAACTACCACAGTATCTGGAACAATTCCTGATATATGCTTCATAAATATTGGTTAAATAAATAGATTTAGAGACAAAAGGATATGCAATTATAACTCCTTAAATAATTACTTTTTTAAGAAAAATGGGGGAAACAATTGTAAACTCAATTCTTAAGCATGAGATAAAATGTATAGAAATATTTTACAAACAATTAAGCACTTTTAAATCCAAGTATTATTCTTAGATAAAATAATTTTGTTTATTATCCCAGTTTTCAAAGATAGAATTAATGCAAGAATAAGTTTGTTGATGATTTTTAGTAACCTGAATCATAATAATATATTTTTTACATTTGAATAATCCAAGGAGAGAAGAGACTAAAATAAGTAAACAGGAAATCTTGTAATAGGCATAGGCTATTATAGGTCCAACAGTGTTACATGGGAAATATAATGTTCCAGTGAGAAGATAACTAAAAGTGAAAACAAAACAAAGTTCTTTCTTTTCTTCAGATTGTGACCTGAAAGAGATTGTTCCCACAAAATGTAGTACATTTTAATATAACACAACACTTGCTGCAGGTACAACACTGATTGCAGAGAATACAATGATAACCATGGAATGTTATTTTTTAGGAAAGCAAACTACTTAGATTATGGCCTTTTTACTTACCATCTATTGTCTACTAGAATCTACAGTAGGCATTTCATATACATTATCTTATTTAACTGCCATAACAGTACTGAGGGTCCCATACCATTTCTCGTCCAAAACGCAAATCAACAAATGGGATTTTACAAACTGATACAAGAAGAAAGAGGAGTGGATGATTTTAAATCATAATTCTAAATTCTCCAGCTCTAAATGTTGTATTGCTTATATTTTGAAAAAAAAAATGTTTAAGAAAAAAAGGTGGAAATAATTTGACAGAATAATACAATTGATAAAAATATATGTACTACAAATAATGTTCCTATTTTGAGGAAGCAACATCTTAGTATAAAATGAGATGCTCAGAATTAGGATAAAGTCAAAATGAAGAAAAATATTGACGCATCAGATCAAATCATTTTATCATAAAGGAAGTATTACTAATATACCAGTATGTCATAGTCCCAAGGCACTGTTTGTAACCATTGGCCATACGTACGCAATTATGCTTATATTGACTACTTATTTAAACAGGTAAATATCATTGTATAGTATAATTTAGTCATTTCTAGTTTTTTGTTAGTCTCCCCAAAGTTTCAATTTTTTAAAAATTCCTGATTTACTGTGTAAATACAGCAGAGCTATAGTAAAATTGGGCTAGGATTTAGCTCAGTTGGTAGAGAACTGCTCTGCAGTCTCTGAGGTCCTGAGTTTGATTCTCAACACTGCAAAAAGTGGGAGAAGAAAAGTGTGGCGATCCCCTCCTGAGGCAATCCCGAAACAATCAGCCATTGAGAACCCTATGAGGGTCACTATGAGCCAGACACAACTCCACAACTCCATGGCACCTAACAACAACCCAACATTGTAAAATTACCTTCCTTTTTCTGGTTGAAACTACTCAAAAGCAAAAAGGAAAATAAACTAATTTCCAAAATCTTTTAAAATAAACTACCTAAGAAAAGCTACCTAACCAAAAACATGTATTTTGAAAAAATATTAGGCAAAAACAATCTTTAAAGTTAGTGGCCAAGTTCAGGAAATGCTAAACTGAAAATACTCAATTTAGAGTAGCAGAGGAATGTGCATAATCATATAACTAATGAAAAGCAGTAGAAGATACAGTTGTAGTAAAAACTTCTGGACCTGATTTGGTTCAGAAAGGCAGACACAAGGAAACAAGAGTGCTATAAGTGAAGGGTGAAGTCTGTCCCTGTGGCAGCAGAGGAGGAACTCTGAATATTAAAATGTTGAAAGTTACCACTATTTTGTATTCACTACAAAAAATTTTACAAATGGTTGATTCAGAAAAGTATGACTCATTCAATTACGAATATTTTAAAGGACATAGCCTACATGCAAAAAACCAGAGTAACAATTGTCAATAGATACAAACAACTCCATAGTAAAATGTTGCCATACAACAGATGAAACCTGATACTAAACATTCCACTATTAACCAGGTGCAGCATGTCTAATTAAGTAGACTATTAATGATAATAGTGTGAAATATAAGATTTGTCTCACTGTTCATGAAATGCCATACAGTTGTATTTTTCTTTGGAGTGTTTTCTGTGAACCCTTGATAAATTCTTTTTCAGAATAGCACTTGGAAAGATATACACTGAGCTTTCTGGACAGAATTCTGATGCTGATCTTAGTTTATGTCTAATAAGCTTGGAGAAAACCAGCTGTTCTGCTTAAATGGCAATCATTTACATGATTTTTGGGCATTCTCCAACAAATTTTTCACAGTGGGGGACTTTTTACAGATGAGAAAACCATCAGTGATAGAGGAATAGATTGCAAACAGTCTCTAGTTAAATGCTATCAAAGGGAAATTGCACATTTCATCTATTTAAGCATTATTGCTTTGTTTTGGAGTATAGGTTCAAATAAGCTTTAGAGTATAAAATTTCCAAGAAATCATTTTCTTTAAGAAACTAGCTAGGTTAAAAATAAAGTTTTGTCAGCAGAAAAACTGTTTAGCTAACTGTTTGTAATCCTCAGTAGGAGCAGAGCTGAGGAATCAAACTCCAACAATTGTATGATAAATAGCCCGGGATGTAATACATTCCACCCAAGGATGCCCTGTGAGAGAAGCAAATCCACTAGACACCATTTTTATTCTTTATCTTATAGTCATGGGATTGACAGCTTGAAATAAAGGCCACTGTCATTAGGACTGGGGGGAAAAAATCTTTTAGTTTCACTTTGATTCAGGCAGTGAATAAATTCCAAAAAAGTTCCTCTTCCTGAATCTGTATGGATGTAAATAGCTGAATCCCAGGGAGATAAACTCAGTTCAGCAGCTTAGCTAATTGAAAAACATTGACACCCAAATTGACCTGCTTCTTTGTTCCTCTCAGTCCAGAGTCTCATGTTGGCAGGAACAACTAGGGCAGCATATAGCACACATCACACTGTGTCCAAGCATAAATAGTTTTTAAGGAAATGGAAGGGTTGGATTTAAGGATAGATAACAGATGTCACATTTAAAATGGTTAGTGGTAACTCAAAGTAGTGAGGCCATTATTTTTCCTTAATATTTGCATCGAAATACAATCTGATTTTAAATAATTTAAAAGTGATAAATCACACATATATAGATGTATGTTTTAGGGGTAAAGGGCCCAGCAACACCCTGTAAATAGCAGAATAGCACAGGGTCTGGTAGTGTTTCCTCTGTTGTAAATAAAGTAGCTATGAGTTGGACCCAACCTGACAGCGCCTACTACAACAATAACAAGAACAACATACATGTGGGCCCTTCCAAAATGGCTGCTTGCTTCTTGAAATCAAGAATTCTGAAAGCAGCCGGGCACCTGTAATCCTAGTGGCTCAGGAGGTAGAGGCAGGAGGATTGTGAATTCCAGACCAGAGGCAGTCTGCATAACTTAGTGAGACTCTGCCTCAAAAAGTAAAATAAAATAAGGGAAAAAAGAATTCTGAGAAATCAACAGAATTAACCTCTAGCATGATAGACTTTAAGGTCTCAGGATACCCAATCAATAAAATGATATTGCATCAGCTGGCTAGAAGCAAGTCATAAATTGTTCTCACAATGAAGGATAGGAATAAAACAAGAGAGTGAAATCCAGGGTATAGAAGTCATTGGGAACCATCTTACAGTGAGCATGCCACAGTAATTAATGGTGAGTTTTCTGGTTATAAGAACTATTTTTGCATTCCTATTTTGTTATCATAACTCTATTCATTTAAAAAAAATTATTTATGTTAACATATTAAGTATATTATATTACATATTAAAATAATACATATGTATAATTAGCCTTATATTAGATCTGAATATTTAGAAGGATTTTTTTCCATTAAAATTAGTGCAAAATATAAGATATTATGTATTATATTTTGTCTGGGTCTAATATGAAATGAAATTATGGTAATGTGTGTTAATATTCATGAGTAGTCTGTTTGACTTTTTTCTCCTTTCCCAGTCCCTGTCTAGCTACATCTTACTAGCAATATACGAAGGTTATAATTATCTCTAAATATATAAAACTTATTTTATTTCTAATAATTTTTCTTTGAGGACATATATATGTATCTGTGTATATGTGTATGCGTGTATATGTAAAGCCCTGTACACATCAAAATATAAAAACATAATGGAATCACTATATTCAATAGTTAGGTTCTATTTTAAATTTGTAAATGTCCTTTTCATAGATTCATAGAACATAGCAGCTCTATAATATTTTTCCTTATAAAAACAATAACAATTTTCCTCTATATTGGTTCTAAAATTTTCAGATATAGGGACATATATTATATTTCCGAAAGGTTGCTATAAAGACTATCAGAGATTTCTAAACTCAACAAAAATTCAATAAGCCTGGATCTAAAAACTGAAGGAAGAGTTTCATCTGCCAGAAAACTTCTTTTGACTCTAATGTTGATTGTGGAAGTTCAAACATTCTTCTCCCCCTCCTCCCATTCTACATGGACTGTTGTACAGATCTGGAGGAGAAACACTCATATCTGTAGCTTTTTGATTAATTTGTTGATAATTCCTTATGTTTGTAACAGAGGGGAGAGTATCTCCCTTTTGAATCCTCATCATGAATTTTCCAGAAAGGTTGAAGGACAGCTCACTCTGGCAGGAGTCATTGGTCCTGTTCCAAGTACTAGGAAAAAATACTACTGAGACAACTGGGGGCTGAGAAGTCTGAAATTTGTAGGGCATCCTGGCCAACTAGCAACTCAGACAAAAGCTAATATTGCAGGTTTAAGTTGAAAATTTGTAGGGCAGCCTGTCTGGTTAAAATCTTATTCAAGAATTAATATGGTAGTATTGGAAAGAATTCTTCTCTAGAAAACAAACAAACAAACAAAATGTTGTTAAAACCTTCAACTATTTTGATGGGTCCACTGACATCAAGATTAAACTCCTGAAAGTAAATTATGGATTTTTATCACATCTACAAAAGACCTTCATATCAATGTCTAGACTAGTATTTCATCAAACAATTGGACATCCTTAGTTAGCCAAGTGGACATGTAAAAGTTAACCATCACACTAACAAGTTTGAAATTGGTCCTGCACATTCCAGCAGAAAGTGTTTTAGAAATGACGTAGAAATTATCTTTGCCAGTGATCTGGTTCTACAGCCTTATACTAGAGCTCTAACATTACAGTTCTCAGCAATTCTTCTTAAAAATGTAATCAGAGTAGTAGAGTAGCAGGATCCCTTTGAATTTTAGTGTGTATGCTTTTGCTTTTAGGTAATGATTTTTTGGTAGATGTCTTTTTGCCCTGTACCTCCTTTCGGTTTAGGTAGTAGGGGTTTCTGCACTGCACCCATAATTTAAAGGGCTCCAATCTGGTCTCATCTATGCTCATTCCTCTTCCCACATGTTGAAGAGACCATGGGATTAAGGAAAATGCCTACAGTGTTTCATTTTCTTGCCCTCTGCCCATATTCCTGGTATCTATCATTCTGGGATTCCCTGCTCAAATGGCCACATGTTCTCTTCTCCTGAAAACCACTGAACAATAGGAATAATTAAAGAGAGTGAAATCCAGTGGGTAGAGGTCCTTGGGATCTATGTTACAGTCACCATGTGATAGTTATAAATGGTGACTTTTCTGGTTGTTAGAATTGTGTATTCCTATTTTGAGCTCAGAAATGTGGCTTAGAATGCTTATATGCATACAGGGGCTAGAATTTAGCTCAGTTGGTAGAGCAATGCGCTGCAGTCTCTGAGGTCCCGAGTTCAATTCCCAGCACCACAAAAATAGGAGAAGGGCCTGGCAATCCACTCCCAAGGCAATTCCGAAACAGTCAGCCATTGAAAACCCTATGAGGGTCGCTATGAGTTGGATACCGACTCGACGGCACCTAACAACAACAACAACATATGCATACAGTCAAGAAATATAGAGTGTGACAGAGAGTTGTTTTAGGGAAAAGATGGGGAGTAAGAAAGTGCTTGTAACAAGACTGAGAGCTAGGAACCAGAGCTGGGTGACTTATCCTGTCCCAGTACCTTCTTGGGTAAAACCCCGAGGAATCCAGTACTTTTTATTCAAATCTGACTTACTTCTTGTTATGAAGATATATTTGGCAAAGTAAAAGGATAGAATATATTATATTTAATAATGATATATAATTTCCAAATGTTTAAAATGTGGTAATTGCTGGGCATGGTGGTGCACACCTATAATCATAGGGACTTAGGAGGTGGAGGCAGGAGGTTCACAAGTTCAAGGCTAGAGGCAGCCAGAAAAACATAGTGAGAACCTGTCTCAAAAGGAAAAAAAATCATCTAGGGGGGCATCTCTGTGGAAGAGGACTTGCAAAGCATACATAAGGCCCTGGGTTCAACTCTCCAATACTGAAAATAAATAAGTAAATAAATAAATAAAACATGGCACTTAGCCTTATCTAGATTGGAAGACTGTCTACTTAATGAGATAATGGACCCTCTCTAAATTACATGCTGCCCTATTCCTAAATCATTGTACATGCCATATAGTAAAGATTCATCCCCTATTTTCTTATAGTTTTCAAGTAAGTAAGAATAAAAATCTACCTTAGAATTGGGAAAAGTGAAATTTTTATTTTTAGGATGACTCTGAAATACTATGTAACCTTATAAAATTTATTTGACCTGTTGTCTTTCAATTGTAAAAGGTGAGAGCTTTAATTTGATTGTTGCCAAGATACGTTCTTAACTTATTTATTTGAAAGAGTTACTTATTACTATACAACAAAGTACATTTAACAAAGAAAAAATAAATTGGAACAGAGAGACAACAAGTGATTGAATTCAATAGTCTTTATAGTAACAAGTATATCTTTAGTATACTGTTCAGCATTAAGTTATAATTTCTTTGAAGAACTCCAAAAGGTATATTTATTTCTCCCATTGGTTTGGCTCAGTTGGTAGAGAGATGCTCTGTACTGTCTTAGGCTCTGGGTTCCATCCCCAGCACCACAAAAATGGGAGAAGAATGTGGCAACCCACTCCCCAAACAATCAGCCATTTAAGACTCTATGGGGGTCAAGATTAGTCCAACAGACTTCATGGGCCCTAAAAACAAACACGGATGAACAAGGAGACCAAGAGAAGATTCATTGATTCTCAGTATCGTCACTGGAAGAGCAAAAGATCATTTTGCCATAAGAACTTGGCTCTTCTGAGGACACGTTTGAAAATGCCTTATCCAAAATGTTTGTCACCAGAAACATTTCAGATTTCAGAACTTTTCAGATATTGAGATATTTTCCCAAATATAATTAGATATCCTGGGGATGAGATCCAAGTCCATTTATGAAATTCAGTTGTTTCTTACACACCTTGTACACACAGCCTGAGGGTAATTTTACAGGGTATTTTTAGTACACCTGCATTTTGACTGTGACCTAACACATGAGATCAAGTGTAAAATGTTCCAATGTACATGCTCAAAAATTTTAGATTTTAGAACATTTCATATTTTGGCTTTTCAGATTAGAGATTTTTAACTGTTTTGGATACCTATAATAGTCAGCTTGCATTTTTCTTTGTGCTGTACAATTTCTCTTTTAGTCTAAGTATTTTCTGTATTTACAGTTTCAGAGAAGAAAGGATTTTTGACTTTGCAGGGTAACAATTTGTACCATTTTCATAAAAGCACCTAAGCTTAATTTTCCCTGGTCTGAACTGTTCATTATCTTTTCAGTTATCTCTCTTTTCTTATTAAAATTAACAAAACAAAATATATTGCATGACTGAGTTCTAACAAAGCTTAAGTCACTGATTGCACATATTAACAAATGGGATGAGATCCATGTCCAATCATGAAATTCAGTTGTTTCATACATCTTATATACATAGCCTAAAGGTAATTTATTGCTATATTGATGAATTTGTAATGCTGGGTAAAACTTTCAATCTAGATCTGCACTAGATTGTTGGCAAAGTGGAAGAATGGGGTATCTATGGAGATATGTGTGAAATTTTCAAATAAATTCAAATTAGCTTTTTGTTAAAGGAGCCAATATTTCAGACAAATAATAGATACAGTAAAGTCCTGCATGATGATGTTTCAGTCAATGTGGGGCCACTTATTCAAAGTTGGTCCAATAGGATTATAGTGTCTCATGATCCTTTAGTCATCTTAGTGTTTGTAAGTATGCTCTACCATTCTTGCACTAAGATGAATTAAGCTAGTGATGTATTTCTTACAACATAGACCTGTCATTAAACAACACATGACCCTCTTGAATTTTTACTATCTATTTTGTTAGCTAAATTGAAACAGAATACAAGACATAGACTCAAGTTTGTGGATTGTAAATATAAAGTACCTGAGAATGGTATGAATGGTCAGTTTTCTGATACAGTTTATATATTAAATAATAAGCTTTTAATAAATTTAATACTAAATATGTTTTAATATTAAGTTGTTTCATGTAAATACAGTTACAAATAATCTATTTATTCCAGATAATGAATCCCAGCTTGGTGTCATCTCACAGACTGCACAATTTTCTTCCCAAAACATTTGCACTATTTATATATCTGTTTTACGCTTATAAAACTTTTTCTGTCTATTCATCATTTATTGCTGAGTCAGTGATTAGTGCAATGCTTAGTGATAGATTGCATTTGTAATTGTTTTCTTTGTGCAAGGATCATATGCCAGATCCCAGTTTTCAATCAAAATACAGATGTAAAAATTCAGAATTTAAAAGGAACAATATTTGGAAGTGAACAGAAGTAGCCAAGAAAATTTTCCTGTCTTTAAACTATCAATATCTGCAAGCACAGCTTTGTTTTCAGTTATTTACCCAGGTGATTAGATTATCTGAATGAGACATTTTGACTTTTTAAAAATGTTAACACTTGGAGGCTACTCCTCATTCTCTCCTTGAACTCTTTTCAGTGTCAAAATAAACTTTCGAGCTAAATTTAATATCAATTCTCCAAATTTATATAATTCCATGATATCCTGGTTGCAATAAAAGAAAACTTGATACACACCTCTGGTCCTTTCAAGTTTTTCTCTTTTTCAGGTTCTCAGTAGGTTGCTTCTTGTTGTTGTTGTTAGGTGCCGTCAAGTTGGTACCCGACTCAGCGACCCTCACAGGGTTTTCAATGGCTGACTGTTTCGGGATTGCCTTGGGAGTGGATTGCCAGGCCCTTCTCCCAAGGTTGCTTCTACAGCATCATTATTTACTTCCAAATGAAATAGATACGACAATTATTACAGCTGGGGTAGATGATTGAGGTGGAAATTTATAGGAAGATGTTCACAATAATCTTATCTTCTGTTGAGGCTTTAAATTTATTTTGATGCCATATTGACTCCTTTGCCAAATTAAATAGGACAATGATAATTAGACTGGTAGATTGCTGTAGATATATATACTCAAATACTCTTGCATTTATTGATAAAAGTAACTTCAGATGAGTGAAGAAGACGTGTTTCTTAAACATACAGTAATTTAGCTAGCAACATATAATAATTTTACTTATAATAAGTAACCCTTGGCAAACTTTATGAATAAACAGCTTTTTCATTTTTAACTGCTAGAGGAAAACATAGGGCGAACACTTCAATACATGAGCATAGGTAAGGACTTTATGAAAGGACCCCCAAAACTCAGGAAACAATAGCAAGGATCCACAAATGGGACTGCATGAAGTTAAAAAAAAAGTTTTGCACAACAAAGACACAATTATCAGAGTGAAGAGATATCCTACAGAATGGGAGAAATTTTTTGCCAGCTATACATTAGACAGGGGATTAGTATCTGTAATATATAAATAACTTAAAAATTAAACACTAATAAACAAAGTATTGAACTGAGAGCAGTGGCGCATGCCTGTAAGCCCAGCGGCTTGGGAGGCAGAGGCAGGAGGATCACAATTTCGAGACCAGAGGCAGTCTGCATACCTTAGCAAGACCCTGTCTCAGAAAGTAAAAAAAAAAAAAATGGGTTGGGGGTGCAGTTCAGTGGTCCAGCACTTGCAGAGTATGCAAGCACAAGGTACTGGGTTCAACCCCCAGTACCACAAAAACAAACAAACAAGCAAAACAACAACAACAACAACAAAGTACTAAATCAAACAATGGGGAAAAGAACTGAATAGGGACATCTCTGAAGAAGAAACACAAATGTCTAAAAATCGTGAAAAAATGTTCAACATCCTGAGCCATCAGGGAAATACTAATTGATGCTACACTGAGATACCACCTAACTCCAGTCAGAATGGCCACCACCAACAAAACAAACCTCAACAAATGAAGATGAGGATACAGGGACAAAGGAGCCCTAATATACAGCTTGTGGGAATGCAGGTTGATGAAGCCACTATGGAAATCAGTATGGTGGTACCTCAAAAAACAATAAATAGAACTGCCATGTGGCCTGGCTATTCCACTCCTGGGTATGTATCTGAAGGAATATAAGTCAAGATACCATAGAGATACCTGCCCATCCATGTTTATTTTGGCATTATTCACATTAATCAAGATACGGAACCAATATTGGTGCCAATCAACAATTGAGGGAATAAGGAAATTGTGGCATATATAAACCACAGAATTTTATTCAGCTATAAGGAAGGACCCCCATACATCTGTCGGTTGGCCACACTGTGGGGGCTTGTGTGTTACAATGAGACTGAGAGCTATGCCACTGTAACCTCAGACATGAGCAAAGTTACCTATGGTGGACAGGCTTTTCAGCTGAACTTCCAGACTAAGATAGACTAGGGAGCAGAACCTGGTGAACCACTCCTTAAACAACTATCCATTGAAAACCCTATGAACAGCAAAGAAACACTATCAGATATAGTGCCAGAAAATGTGTCCCCCAGGTCAGAAGGCACTCAAAAGACTACTGGGGAAGAGTTGCCTCCTCAAAGCTGAGTCTATGGTGATGACAGAAATGGAGTAAAGCCCCAGGGACGTCCATTTGCTCATGTGGCATGACTCAAAATGAGGAGAAACCACTGTAAACATACATTAATAATTAGAACATGGAATGTACGCAGTATGAATCTAGGAAAATTAGAAATCATTAAAACAGAAATGGAGCACATAAACATTGACATTCTAGGCATCAGTGAGCTAAAATGGACCAGCACAGGCCATTTTGAGTCAGATAATCATATGGTCTACTATGCTGGGAATGATAAACTAAAGAGAAATGGGTTGCATTCATCATCAAAAAAGACATCTCAAGATCTGTCATGAAATACAATGTTGTCAGTGATAGAATAATATCCATACGCCTATAAGGAAGGCCAGTTAATATGACTATTATTCAAATTTATGCACCTACCACTAAGGCCACAAATGAAGAAAGGGAAGACTTCTATCAGCTTCTGCAATCTGAAATAGATCAAACATGCAATCAAGACATACAGATAATCACTGGTGACTGGAATGCAAAGGTTGGAAACAAAGAAGAAGGCTCAGTAGTTGGAAAATATGGTCTTGGTGACAGAAATGAAGTTGGAGATCACATGATAGAGTTTTGTTAGACCAATGACCTTTTCATTGCAAATACATTTTTTCAAAAACATAAAGGGAGACTATACACATGGATTTCACCAGATAGAAGATACAAAAATCAAACTGACTACATGTGTGGAAAGAGATGATGGAAAACTCTATACAAAATGTCAAAACAAGACCAGGTGCTGACTGTGGATCAGACCATCACCTTCTCATATGCAAGTTCAAATTGAAGCTGAAGAGTATATCCCACCTGAGTTCAGAGATCACCTCAAAAATAGGTTTCATGCCTTAGACATAAATGAGAGGAGACCAGAGGAGTTGTGGCATGACATAAAAGATATCATTCAAGAAGGAAGCAAAAAGTCCTTAAAAAGAAAAGAAAAAAAGGAAAGACCAAATTACATGTCAAAAGAGACAGTAGAACTTGCCCTTGAACGTCGAGCAGCTAAAGCAAAAGGAAGACATGATGAAGTTAAGGAACTAAACAGAAGATTTCAGAAGGCAGCTCGAGAAGACAAAAACAAATATTATAATGACATGTGCAAGGAGCTGGAGGCAGAAATCCAAAAGGGAAGAACATGCTCTGTGCTTCTCAAGCTTAAGGAAGTGAAGAAAAAATTCAAGCCTCGAGTGGCAGTAGTGAAAGATTCTACAGGGAAAATATTAAATGATGCAGGAAACATCAAAAGAAGATGGGAAGAATACAAAGAGTCATTATACAAGAAAGAATTGGTAGATGACCAACCATTGCAAGAGGTTGCATATGAAGAGGAACCAATGGTGTTGAAGGACGAAGTGGAAGCTGCCTTGAAATAACTGGTGAAACACAAGGCTCCAGGAATTGATGGGATACCAATAGAGATGTTTCAACAAACAGATGCAGCACTGGAGGTGTCAACATGTTTGTGCCAACAGGTTTGGAAAACAGCTACTTGGCCAACTGACTGGAAGACATCCATATTTGTGCGTATTCCCAAAAAAGGGGATCCAACGGAATGTGCAAACTATCAGACAATATCATTAATATTGCACACCAGCAAAATTCTACTAAAGATCATTCAGAAGCGACTGTAGCACTATATAGACAGGGAATTACTGGAAAATCAAGCTGGATTCAGAAAAGGGTGGGGAACTAGGGACATCATTGCTGATGTCAGGTGGATATTAGCTGTAAGCAGAGAATATCAGAAAGATGTCTATCTATGTCTTATTGACTATGCAAAGGCATCTGATTGTGTGGATCATAATAATTTATGGATAACACTTCAGAAAATGGGAATACCAGAACACCTAACTGTGCTCATGAGAAATCTGTACATGAACCAGGAGGCAGTTGTTCGAATAGAACAAGGAAACACTGAGTGGTTTAAAGTTGAGAAATGTGTGCATCAGGGCTGTGTACTTTCACCCAACTCTTCAAATTATATGCTGAACAAATAATCCGAGAAGCTGGACTTTATGGGGAAGAATGTGGCATCAAGATTGGAGGAAGACTCATTAACAACCTGCGTTATGCAGATGACACAACTCTGCTTGCTGAAAGTGAAGAGGATTTAAAACATTTACTGATGAAGATCAAAGATCATAGCCTTCAATATGGGTTATGACTAAACATCAACAAAACAAAAATCCTTACGACTGGGTCAGCATGCAATTCACAACTTCAAAATGAATGGAGAAAAGATTGAGGTTGTCCAAGATTTTGCACTATTATACTGTTGGTGGAGCTGTAAATTGGTCCAACGACTGTGGGAATCAATATGGGGATATCGTAAAAAACTGAAAATAGATCTACCGTATGACCCAGCTATAACACTACTGGGAACTTATCCAATGGAAGAGTGGTCATCATACCACCGAGACACCTGCATCTCCATGTTCAATGCTGCACTTTTCACAATAGCAATGATATGGAATCAACCAAAGTGCCGTTCAACAGAAGAATGGATAAAAAAAACTATGGCACATATACACAATGGAATACTACTCAGCAATCAAGAAAAATGAAATAAGGTCATTCTCAGCAAAATGGATGGAATTAGAGAAAATTATTTTAAGTGAACGAAGCCAAGCTCAGAAAGAGAAACACCACATGTTCTCACTCATATGTGGGAGTTGAATCAAAATTATGAGGAGGAAACATCCTATTCATAGGTCGGATCAAAATAAAACAGAAAAAAAAAAGCTAAGAATGGTGTCAATATAAATGGTCTAGAAAATGCATGCAATTGTTCTGACAAGATAATAACAAAGTTCGCTACAGGAAAGATTTCTATCTTAAACAGAACTGGGACTCAAGTACACATAGAAAAATATTACTGAGTAAATGATAGAGAGGACAGACTTAGATGGGGAGGGGGAGGCATACAAGAGGGTAAGGGGGCACCTATATGAATAATGTACATCAAAATGCGTATATGTAAATGCCACAATGAAAATCATGTCAGAATGAATCACATTAAGGTGTACATTAAAAATGTCCAATAATAAAAAAAAATACGTATAGCTCTAGTTAAAGCTGTGGCAAAAGATTTCTTTAGAGTATTGAAAAGCAAAGATGTCACATTGAAGACGAAGGTGAGTCTGACTCATGCCATGGTATTTTCAGTCGCATCATATAGTAGTTGTGAAAGCTGAACATTGAACAAGGGTGACAGAAAAGGAATTGACCCTTTGGAATTGTGGTGCTGGAGACGTCTATTGAATATACCATGGACTGCCAAAAGAACCAACAAATCTGTCCTAGAAGAAGTGTAACCAGAGTGCTCCTTGGAAGCAAGAATGGCCAGACTGTATCTTACATATTTTGGACATGTAGTCAGGAGAGATCAATCCCTGGAGAAGGACATCATGTTTGGGAGAGTGGCAGGTCAATGCAAAAGAGGAAAACCCTCCACCATATGGATTGACACAGTGTCTGCAACAATGGGCTTAAATATAGATAAGATTGTTTGCCTGGCACAGAATCGGCAAGTGTTTCGATCTGCTGTACATAGGGTGGCTGTGAGTCAGACTGGACTTGATGGCATCTAATAACAACAACAGGGCTTATAGTTGAGATATGTGTCCAGGTGGTAGTCTGGGCCATGGGTTCACACTAGGTCTATCTGGATAGGAATATGGTCACTTGGTTTAGGCTGTCTTCAATTTTTTGTCCCTAAACTCACTATAACCCATCTCTAGCTCTCAGGAGAAAGTCAAAAGAAGAACTTCTCTGGAGATATCCTCAGTTTATCCAACACAGAAGGACATGTGGAAGAGAAGAGAAACTTAGTCCTTCACAATGACAAATCAAGCACAGAAAAGGATGTACACTTTTTTCTCCTGAGAGATCATTTGTTTGATACTTCAATGATAAATCTTCAGACTAGGAATAAAGGGAAGGAGGATAGGGACATTGCTTATTGCCATGATGGCAAAAAAGCAACATTAAGGCTTATTTTTCAAGCAGTTTCTTGAAAATGATGAAATTACCATGAACATAATAATTTGATTTCAGTAACAGGAAGTGTGAGCTGTGGTCAAAGGCAATGGTGTTACAACTGAATACATAATGCAATTTGTTCATATCATTCTCTCATACTCTCACAGAAGAATTCTTAAATGTAGAACCAAATCCTGCACATAGATGCATTGTTATTTAGGATAATAAAAGCTAACAATTAATGGGTTTTCAAGAATCAGTTATTCAATAGTTTATATATCTCCAAGAATAACTCATAATAATTAATTGATATTGAATTGAGAAGTCAAAGAGATGAGATGGATCTCTATCTCAATTTTGAAAAATAGTAAAAACATTTTTCTAAATAACCATTTTATCAGTAATTGTTACTCAAAATGAACCACTTATGAATTGAAAAAGTGTTCAAATTTGTCTAATTTGTGGCATTACCACTATAGATATGTTACTTAAAATTTAATAGAAAATTCAGAGAAAGCCATACCTACTAGATAACATATTCTTTAGGGGAAATAGTCTGACAGTAGTCAGGTAATGGCATTACTGTGGTCATAGAACCACATCATACTGGTCTCTTGGTGCCTTTTGTGTTGCTATAACAGAATACCACAGACTGGATAATTTCTAGTGAACAGAAGTGTATTGTCCAATGCATACATTCACCTACACACACAAAATCACACAGACAAAGGGAAAATGGAGGGAGAGAGGGACAGAGAGAAGGGGGGGGAGAGACTCTATGCATTTGAAACCAACACATTCAGTAGTCTAGCTAGAGCTCCTGTTAGACCCAAAAGAATGAAACCTACCTTGACCCATGAATTATAAGTGGCATTTCCAACTCATTTAGTTTGTTTAATTTCAAAGTGAGGTGAAATACATCTCATCTCTTAGAGAAATTGGAAGCAAATCATCCACCATATTGCTATTTCAAAATTATAAGAAAATGGAAATATAATCTGGGTTAGTCTGTGATGAAATCAACATAAGCAACTAAGCAGCACAAATTTCAAAAAGAAGATGGCTTTTTCATTTTGTCTAAAATTTGTAATGCTACCAATGAGATTTTTTCCTAAGAAAGTTGCTTTAAATATTATCCACAGGAGGGAGTCTCACAAATATCTGAAGTTCTTTTATGGTAAGATTTATCAATAGAGTGTCCAAAAAATAGTTAATTAAATAAATATACATCAAACACATGACTTAAATACCAATATATACATTTCTAATATTCACACTCATCTTTTTTTAAATCAAGAATATCATTCATAAGAGACAAAGACATTAAAAGAGGTTAATGCTAATTATAATTTTACAGTTTATTATACACTACTTAAACTAATACCAATAGAATATCACTTAAATTTGGAAACTGTGGCTAAAGGAATTAATCTGCTCTGCAGGAAACTGAGTTTATTTAATCAATGTTCCTTCCACCAGAAAAGTGGATTAGTTTTTCTTCAAGATAGAGTTAAAAGTATTGCAGCTAATTTATTTTAATAAGCATACTTACCAAAGACTCCAAAAAGTGGGAGTGAGGGTTCTAAATTGTAATAAAACACCAAAAAGGAAGGCATGACTTAATTATTTTTCAAAGGTGGATAATGAATAAACTAGCCACACTGTGGTCTTGCTATTTGTTTTAAATTTATTACATTTTCTTTAAGAACCATATCATGACAAAGTCAATTTTTCTCCTGATTGCAAGCTGATTGATGAGGCTGTGTCTAGCAGTAAAGGAGTTCCTCTTCATCATTGTTTTTAGCAATGTGATAGTACCAAGTGAATTTGAAGTGTTCCTTAGCTCATGCTCTCCCACATAATTATAAATGACAATTATATTAACTCTTTATTACATGCTGTCTAATCATGTAAACTACAAAATGAAAAATTTATATGTGACCAATCTGTGTGACCGAATAACTTATATACAACAGAATATGTTAGGTCTCATGATATAGAGGACTTTTTATATTTCCTGGGAGATAACAGAACTGTTAGATATTTCATATATCTATTAGGGTTAGGGGCACATGGTGCTGGTAGGTAGTTACTTTTTTATGTGAAACATGACAAGTCAAGTTTTTAGACTGGGGATAGTCATAATTTTTTATTATTTCATATTATAAACTCTAAAAATGAGTATTTATTTCTATTGGAATCTCTAAAACATACCCTATTTTTATTTAAAAGAGTTGCAAATGTAATAAGATACATGTATTCATATATATTGAATGGGTTTTTCTTTAACAGGTAACATCACTGCCTGCTTTAACATATGAAATCAGCTTCTACATTGGGTGAATAGAAAAGTACAACATTAATATGAAATAACAAATGAAAAATGAATGTAATCAGTAGTCCAAACTTACCCTTTTAAAATCAGCACCAAATCATTGTTTTAAGCACTAAAGTGATCTTGGTTGTTAAATATCAGGAAAGTCTACGGAAGATGCATAAATACCCTTGTCATTCCTGTTATTTTAAACACAGTCAGGATACTACTTTTAAACAATTGAAGAGGATATTAAATGTTTGTCTCTTTAGAAAGAGATCTTTCTCAACTTCCATTTTCTTACAAAGGAAAAAAAAAAAAAAAAAACATTGTGATTGTGCACTAGGCACAATCTACACTCTGTTAAGCCTTTACATAACATATTTTTATTGAAGTTGAAAAATAAATCTTTTGATATAAAAAGTTATAGAAACTCTGATCAGATTTATTCTATAATAAAATTTATGACATATTTATAAAATTTAAATTTTCAGTTCAGTATATTAACAATAAAGTCATGTTTTATGAGCATAATCTATAATTTGCTATCTTATTGCAGATCTTTCATCTTACTCATAACATAAACTAGAGGTTTTTGGAATGCAAAAAGCAATTACATTGTGTGCATCTATATATATATATTTTTTTTTTTCTTTTTTTTTTTTCCCCAGTACTGGGGGTTGAACACAGGGCCTGGCGCCTGCATGCTTTGCAAGTACTGGACCATTTAGCTGCACCCCCAGCCCATTTTTTTTTACTTTCTGAGACAGGGTCTCCCTAAATTACACAGACTCCCTCTGGTCTTGAACTTGCGATTCTCTCTCCTCCACCTCCCGAGCCACTGGGATTACAGGCATGCACCACTGCACCTGGCACATCATCATATATTTATAATAAACCAACTGTATAAAGTCACACACAAAGTACATTTTGAAAATATATGATCTATATTTTTCATTTATTCCTATTTCCGTTTTATTTTGGATTAACAGCAAAATCTAATATTCTTGCTTACATTTAATACTATTAACAGAAAGAGCTACATTTCTCTGGTAATTTTGCCTCACTTGTGATGATTTTTAAGTTATATAGAAATTTGATATTCCTTTGACACATCTGTCTCTAATGACATGGGAAGTCTGTGTAAAAAAGGACAATGATCATAAGGACACGGTGGCAACTTTTAGACCTGGATGTACTATAGAGAACTGGACTAAGAGTGATAATGTCACTAACATCTCTAATTAATTCAAAGAATTTTTTTGTCAGTACTGGCCTACCAGGCCTTTGTGCATGGTAGGCAAGTGCTCTACCACTGAGCAGCACCCCCCACCCCCGACTCATCTCCTTAACATTAACTAAACTGAACTTGCAATCTTCCTGCCTCTGCTTCCCAAGCATCTAGGATTACAGGCAAGCACCACTGAGCCATAGTACCTGGCCTGCCCCCTTCTTTAAAGCAAATGACTCCACTCTCAGAGTCATACTAGTTTCCTTAATCTCAGTTTGTTGTTGATGTTGAGGTGGTAGTGTTTGTTTCTCTCTTTTTTTTCTCTAAGAAAACTACTTTCCTGCATTGAGAAGAAACAAAGTTGGAGGAGAGAAACACATCAATATCAAAATCTTAGGGAAAGACCAATTTAAAAATGTTTGGTGCTTGCAGAGTGAAAAAATAAATAATTTAATATAGACAAATTATGTATTTGATAAAAACCTAAATCTGTTCATTGGAGTAATTGAAAATATGAGAGGTAATTGATGCTAGAAGGGATAAAGAGATAGAAATTTGAATCAACTATATAATTTGTTCAGCATAGCCCAAAATGAAAATACAGTCCCCCTTTCCATAATATATTAAGAAGTTCAAAACATTGAGATCACAGTATCATACCAAGCATCTAAACACACTACCCTGTGTGATTGCAGATGTTCTATGTTCATGAAGCCAGTTTTCATAAAAACTTGTGATTTTAAACTCATATTGTTCTATTTTGATTAGTTAGGCAAAATTATCTGTAAAAAAAGCATTAGCACAGAGGCCTTGGCTCTAGTAGCTAATGATGTGGGGAAAAAATAGTAAGTTTGATTTTTCCTTTCCACAACCGTTCATGGAAATCCATTTTATGCTATTTAACACTGGACCTTTTCCCACAGCTTTCTCTATGGACTTAATCTATTTTTACCTTTTCTTTCATGGAATAGATACCTTTTCTTCACATGGAGAAACTCCACTCCTTTGGCTTCAGTGGTGTCTATAAAAAGCCTTAAATAACTTTGGCTACCTCCAGGAAGATGAGACTCTTTTTAGTGTTTAAGTTAGAAAGCTATGCTTTTTATATCTCAAGATCATCGGCAAAAATTAGATTTTTTTAGTTTTAAACATTGGAATTATAAAGAATAAATACATTTTTTTCACAATTCTGGGCAAAGAAAGAAATCTTTTTAAATTTATACTAGAAAATTATTTTTAAATGTGTGTGTTGAAATTCCATCGTACTTTCTTGATAGAAAAAAAATCTAATCATAACAATAAATGAGGTTCAAAATAAAGAATGAAATTTTATTTTAAATTCATACAAACTATATGAACAGTTGTGGAGTTGTTTTTATGAATACATTTATTGTTATAAATCAAATTCATGAACTTAATGTACTATGCTCTTCTGCCCAAACTTAAAAGTTTTTCATTTACAAATGTGATATCTTTTATACTTAGGAAATTTATTTTCAAGAGGTCATGCCATAATCAACAAAGTGTGTTATTTTATGAGACTTCACTTTTTAAGGACCTCAAATAAATGTTTAGGATTAATAAAAAACATTTATTTTCATTTTTTTTAAAATATGGGGGTTGCACTTACAGAGAGTATCTATATATGATAATACACTTCCCATTTAAAAGTAAATATGTTCTGATACCAAAAGAAAATAAATTTGAAATTTAATCATCATTTTCCTTAGAAAAAATTAGTTTATGAAATGTTACTTTGTGGTAATTTTTATTGTATTACAGTTTCAATTTGCATAAACGTTATCAGAGTACAAGAACTCATAAAGTTTACATTATTTTACACACTATAATATGGTGATTATAATCAGGAACTTTAGCAATGATGAAACATAGTTATCTGATTCACAATCCATATTCAACTTTTTGAAATTATTTGAATAATATTTTTCTAGACTTTTTGTTCATGTCCAGGATCCAACTCAGGATCAGGCATTATGTTTAATTTACACAGTCCTTTTTCTTTTTTTTTTGAAACAATTCCTTATCTTTCTTTATCTTCCTTGACAAAATTGACTTTTTCAAATAGTACAAGCCCTTTATTCTACAAAATACAGTGCAATACTCCTCAGAGTAAATTCAATTTACAAATTTTTGGCATAAGTGGTATGTGTCTTAGTGAATTGTATCATGGGTGATGCCATGTTGACTTGCATCAATGTTAGTGATGATTCATTTTGATCGTCAAATTAAGGTGAAAATGGTTGGAGTTCTCCACTGCATAGTAAACATTTTTCTCTTTGTAATGAGTAAGTAATTTGTGGGGAAATACTTGAAGACTAGGGGCTGGGATTTAGCTCTGTTGGTAGAGCGTTGCGCTGCAGCCTCTGCGGTCCGGAGTTCAATTCCCAGCATGGCAAAAATGGGAGAAGGGCATGGCAATCCACTCCCGAGGCAATCCAGAAACAGTTAGCCATTGAAAACCCTATGAGGGTCGCTATGAGTCGGATACCCACTCGACAGCACCTAACAACAACAACAACTTGAAGACTATGCAAATAATCTGTTCTTAATCAAATGTCCACTACTTTTAGCTTCCATATACAATTTTCAAATTCTATCTTTTATTCGATATTTTAATTTAACATTTTGTTATAAGTAAGAGCTTTTCTATTTTCTATCTGTAATTATGTATGCATGTGTATTACATTTCTACTAATATAATACAAAAAGAATTTTGCTAAGATAATAAAAAATAATTAAATCACATCCCTTATCAAGAATTTATTTAATTTTACTAGTTAAAATATTAACAACAAAAGGTTTTTTACAATATAAAATTTTAGTATACCAGAATAAGAAGATTATAACTGCTGACAACAGGGAAGAAAAGAGGAAGAACAAAGGAGAAAGTGAATTCCGAGATGGTCGGAATGGGAGAAAGGGAAGGGTGGAAGCAAAGGAAAGGAAACATGCAGATAAGGGAGGGAGAAATTTAAGGAAGGAGGGAAGGAAGTAAGAAAGAGACAAGAAAGGGAGATCAAAGGTGACAAAAGACATCCATTATTTTTAATGTAGTTAGGATTAAACCTAACATTAAATTATATGACAATAATATCTTGTCCAGTTAGTGGTAATTTGAATATTTCTCTAAGAAGTGCTATAGAAAGAAAATTATCCCTTCTGCTTTGATCCACTCACAATCTGAATTTAAAAAGTGAATCACACAAAGTGACTAGAATCAACAGAGGGGGATTCATAGTTGAAGAAGTAGTTGCCATGACTTAATTTCATTTTTTGTCAAATTACAAACTTCCTACATCAAATTTTTGCACTGATTGACAATTATTTTTAATAATACAAACCTAAGAACATACTGGGTAAAAAATCCAATTACCAGTTCATCAACATTTTAGTGTATGTTTGAGGGGTGTGTGTGTGAAAAATATGAGTGGATTAGGGAAGTTATAAGCATTCTAATAACTGATATAAATTGTCATAGTTTCAAAGAATATATTAGGGAATATTTTCAAATGATCAAACCACTTAAGGGGCATGAACATTGGCAATTTGTTTAGCTATCATTTTTTAAAATTAATACAATTTTGATCTTTTAAATCTAAAACAGAAATTTGTATAACATTAAAATAACAAAAACAAGCCATGTATATTATTGTTAATTCAAATAGTATAGTATAAAAATAGACTAGAAAATTCTGCTTTCCAATTTCCACCCTTCAATGCCCTCTAATATATTTCAAAATAGCTACAAAAGACAAATGTTTGAATGTTTCACCGCAAAGAAATATTAAATGAACTATGTGATAAATATACTAATTATTCTGATTTGATCATTATGCATTATATATATATATATATATATATATATATATATATATATATATGTATGTATGGAATTATCACACTGTACTGTGTAAATATACGCAATCACTAGGGATCAATTGAAAATGAAAACTTTTCAGAGGCTGTGGTGTGCCTATAATCCCAGCACTTGAAAGACAGAGACAGGAGAACAAACCTGAGTTTGAGGCCAACCAGGGCTACTTGGTGAGCCATGGTCTCCAAAAGAAAAGCAGCTGTTTTTCCCTTTTCAGAATAATGTGATAAGAAGATGAATTCTTCTTTTAGTAGGATCACCAGAGGTGTCTCTGTGAAAGGATGTGCATCTTTGAGGATCCTGAGATCCCAGCAATAGGAATCAGCTGTGGAGAACTTTATCAGAATAAAAGAATGTGAATGACTACAGAAGTGACTATTCAGAAGAACCTGTGTATGTATGAGAATAAAATGAAAAAGAGACTGGGAAGCACAAAACACCCTTCCAGTCACAGCACAGGATTATGGATGGCTAGGAAGCCACTGTGGGCTGGGATTTAGCTCAGTTGGTAGAGTATTGCTCTCCAGTCTCTGAGGTCCCATGTTCGATTCCCAGCACCACAAAAAAGGGAGATGGACATGGCAATCCACCCCAGAGGTAATCCACAAAACAATCAGCCATAGAAAACTCTATGAGGGTCCCTATGAGTTGGACTTGTTGGCAACTAACAACAGGAAGCCACTGCAGGTAGTTTTGCTGCTGGATACCATCTCTACCACTAGCAGGTCTGCAAATAATCTCAAATTAGTCTGGCAATTTTGTGTAACTCCTTCAAGGTAATTCTTAGGTGAATGACTGCTGCAAACCAAGTGTCTTGCTCATACTATGGCCACCACTGATCAAAGGAGGAGGTGTATATGTTGCTTTCACCCTCTCCTCCATTAAATGCATGGGAACCTAGTCACCAACCAAGATTTATACAATATGAGATTTGTGCCAAATTTAGAGTTCAGACACTGGGCAACCAAAAAACAGAAGTTTATTATTTGTTGACATCTGAGCTATATCTTGAATGTAGAAAAACACTGTCAGGGAGAGATTAATGGAAGAAACAACAAATACAAAGCGTCTAAGGCAGGAATGAGATTGAAGCATTCAACAAAGAGAACAGGAAGCTATAGTTTCTTTACCAACGAATGATGTATAGCATTTTTAGTTGTTCCTAATCATATTTTACTTTTATATCTAACCTAGAAAGAACATTTTAAGTAAGAATTCTGGGTGTTTAAATTAGTTTAAAAATTATATTAAAATCTCTTTTTTATTTTGTATCAATTGAAATCAGTTTTTTCACATTTGGCTCAATAAATATGGTAATATTCATTAAAATTTCCTGATTTCAAGTCTTTACTTTGATACATTCCTAGGTTTCTTTCCCCATTATTACATTCATTGCTTAAAGTTCTATAGTCAAAAAAGAGGTGAACTCTAATTTTGTTAATGCTCTATTTTAAAAACTAATCTAAATGATCGTAGATTTGTCATCTTTGGAAAGGATTTTTGTTTTTATGGCTCAGAACAAATCTTATGGCATGAGGTTTATATATGTGTTTGTGTGTACATTAAATTTAAAATCACTTCCTCATAAAACTGTCTCATGCATCTCCATTTTTTTATTTTACCCCGTTAGCTACTGACTGGGAAAGATTGACAGGTGTAGGCTCTGGTGGCACCTTCTTCATTCCCCCAGGCAGAGCTTAAGGGAGCTTCAGGTGCCTGTGGGAGGCACAGAATAAGCTTGGGAATCTCCAAATCGTTCTGCCTTTACTAGCACTACTATTGCAGAATTTGAGTTTCAAATATGACCATATGTCTTATTTGACCTGGATCTATTGACTTACTTAACTGAAAGTCCTCAGGGGGAATACTGCCAGCTAGATGAACATGTTGGCAACAGATTCCAAAGTAATTAGACTTTTGATTCACTGCTTTCTTTTTTGATGGTTGCACTAATTCAACAATAATTTATGAAACTTCTCTCTACTATATTAACATAAACTGTGGAGTCTAACTGTCTCAGACTGATTCTTGATTCTAATGCACACAGTTCTTTGACCTTGAGAAAATTATTTAACTTAGCTTGGGTCTTAGTTTCTTCCTCATGAAATGAGGATAATAATTTCATCAGATTCCTAGAGTTTTATTTTATTTTTAAAATTAACACACAGTAAATTACACTTTTTCAGTTTATTGTTCTAGGAATTTTCACACATGTATGAACACCAGAAAACCAGAATACAAATCAGTCTGATAACCCCACAATAAACCAGGTGCTGTGCCGCATGCCTGTAATTCCAGCTACTCAGGAGGCAGAGGCAGAAGGATAGCAAGTTCAAGGCCTGAGGTAATTTTACATAATTTAGGGAGATCCTGTCTCTAAATAAAATAATACAAAAGGGGATGGAGAGTGTGGTTTAATGGTAGAACCCACCTGCCTAGCATATGCAAGGCTCTGGATTTATCTCCCAAGTACTGCAAAAAACAAAAAACAAACAAGAAAAGCCCTCAAAATGCTTTCTTTGTATTCATTAGTATTTATAATTTCCCCTACAGCAAACTAGTTTGGACAACTAAATTATTTTCTAACTTTATATTTCTGTATTTATTAAGATGTTATGTAAATGGAATGATTCCTTATGTAAACATTTGAGACAAGTTTTTCACAGCATATTACTTTCTAGTTTAAATAAATACTTATGTGTGTCTACACTTATTTTTTCTCTAATAGATAAACAGTATTTGGTTGTATGGATGTGCCACAATTTTTTATGCCTTAGCTCATTGAAAGACATTTCAGTTGTTCCAGGTAATTATGAATGGAATGTTCTGGCATAGGCTTTTATTTGAGAATTAAGTTTTCACCTATCCAGAGTAAATATCCAAAAGTGAGTTTAATGTTCCGCATGACAGGTACATGCTTATTAGAACTGCTGCACTGTTTTCCCAAAGAGATATGCTACTTTGCAACTGCATCAGCAATAGATAATAGACTTACTTTATATTTTTATTGGCACTTTGTATTATCACTATTGTTTTTAAAACTTTTTAGAGCAGGTTAAGGCTCATAGCAAAAGTATAGATAGTTGCTATATTTCCCCTGGCCCACCTCACACCCATATGCAATCTCCGTCCCTATGGACATCTCCCACCATAATGCATATTAGTTATAATCCATGAACCTGTACTGACACATCATTGTCACTGAAAGTCAGAAGTTTCAATTAAGGTTCACTCCTGATACGCATTTCATTGGTTTTAACAAATGTATAATGATGAATATACACCATCTTATCCAAAAGTTTTACTGCCCTAATTTCCTATTTTCTCTTTTTTCATTCATCTCTCCCCAATGACTCCAGATAATCATTAATCATTTTCTGACTCTATAGTGCTCCTTTTTGCCAGAAATGCCATACTGTTGGAATCATGCAATATGTAGTTTTTTCATATTGACTTGGTAATTTGTATTTAAATTTACTCAATGTCTTTTCATGGCTTGATACTTTTTTTAATTGACTAATATTCCATTAATAAAATGTGCCACACTTTAACTATTTGCCTACTAGGAACCATCTTGGTTGCATCTTAGTTTTGATAGTTTTGAATAAAGTTGTTATGCACAGGTTTTTGTGTAGGCATAAATCTTCAGTTCACTTGGGAAAAATCAAGGGGGACAACTGCTGGATTATGTGCAAAGTATATGTTTAATGAGGGTTTATGTTTATGATTATAAGTAATGTTTAATGAGGGTTCTCATTGCATTTACAGTTGTCAATTTTGGATTTGGGCCATTTTAATAAATAGTGATATATATATAGGTACTATATATATA
Organism: Pedetes capensis; assembly: GCA_007922755.1. Classification (NCBI taxonomy): domain Eukaryota; kingdom Metazoa; phylum Chordata; class Mammalia; order Rodentia; family Pedetidae; genus Pedetes; species Pedetes capensis. Next base: position 27,454 of record VMDO01017815.1, read on the forward strand.
TTAATATGCCTGCAGCCATAGCCCTGTGGCATCCGATCTCATCAGATCTCCGAAGCTAAGCAGGATCGGGCCTGGTTAGTACCTGGATGGGAGACCGCCTGGGAACACCAGAAGCTGCAGGCTTGGGAGAAGGACCTGGCAACCCCCTCCCAAAAATCAATCTACCATTGAAAACCCTATGAACAGCAGAGAAGCACTGACAATAGTGTTTCCCCTGTTGTAACAGAGGGTCGCTATGAGTCGGATACCGACTCCAGGGCACCTAACAACAACAACAACAATATATTAATATTTCATATGCATTTCATCTGTATAGCTTCTTTGTTGAATTGCCTATTCAGATCTTTTTCTCAATTTTTAAATCAAATTGTTTGTTTTCCTATTACTGAGTTTTAAGAATTCTTTGTAAATTTTAGTGACAGTATTTTAAAAGATGTGACTTTTGAAAATATTTTCCCCCATCTTATGGCTTTTCTCATTCATTCAACATTGTCTTCCATAGAGAAGTTTGTAATTTTAATGAGGCCACCTTATTAAGTTTTGATGATTAGTTCATGGACTATACTTTTTTGTGATTTATAAAAGGATACATTTATTTTCTCCTATGTTATCATAGAACCTATTTTTGCATTTACATTTTATAATTTCACATTTTACATTGAAGTCTGTGACCCATTTGGAATTAATTCTTGTGAAGGGTTAAGTTCTGTGTTTTGATTCAACCACATTTGTTGAAACACACTCTTATTGTTGTATGTTCCTTCCTTTGTCAACACCCTATTGAATGTATTTATGTCATTTATTTCTGTTCCATGGATTAGTAGGTCTATTTTTTTTTCACCTGTACCATGGTCTCTAAATTGTTGTTGCTTTACAGGAAGTATTGAAGTTCAGCAATGTCAGTCCTCTGAATTTATTCATCTTTAATTACAGATGTTGCCTTTCTGGGTTATTTGATTTTCCATATAAAATTAGAATTGGTTTGTTGATTACCATTGAATTTTGAGAGTTCTTATATTTGTAATACAGATCAATTTTTATTACTTTTTGAATGTTTTCTCCTAAATTTTCTCTTCATTTTCTTCAGAGCAAGTTTTTAAATTCTTATGAATTTTTTGATGAACTTTTATGGTTCACACTTTTAGTGCCCCATATAGATTTTTCTCCTGTGCTTTTGGATAACTACTAGAGTTGGTTAGATTTTTTTATACCTTGCATTTAATTTTATAATTCATCCAAATTTAATTTTATAGATCATAAAGATTTCATTGATGTACATTACTTTGCATATCAATGTCAGTTGTTCCCACATTGTTTGTTGAAGACACTACCCTTTGTCCATTAATTTATTTTGACATATTTATCAAAAAAATCAATTGGTCATGTTTCTGTGGCTCTATTTCTCAATATCTAGTTTTATTTCATTAATCTACTTATCTACTTTTTTATAAATTTTACAGTGTCTTGATAACTGCAGTTTGCTCATATATCATAAAGTCAATTAGTGGGGAACCTTCCCCCACAGATACTTTTTAAAAAAATTTAGAAAGATCAAATCATCTCCTTTTCAAAATAAATTTAAGAATAAGCTTGCTGATATCTACAAAAATCCTTCTGAGTTTATTTAAACTATATTCATTTTATAAGTCAATCTGAGGGCTGGGATTTAGATCAGTGGGTAGAGAGCTGTGCTGCAGTCTCTGAGGCCCCGAGTTCAATTCCCAGCACCGCAAAAATGGGAGAAGGACCTGGCAATCCACTCCCAAGGCAATCTCGAAGCACTCAGCCATTGAAAACCCTATGAGGGTCGCTATGAGTCAGATACCGACTCGACAGCACATAACAACAACAACAACAACAAGTCAATCTGAGTTTAATTGATATCTTTATTATCTTAAACCTTACAATTCATGAATATGGTATATCTCTATTGCAGTTTTTTAAACTTTTATTAGTATTTTGTGCCATTCAGAATACAGATGTTATACTCAGTTTCATAGATTTATACCTAAGAATTTCATCTCTGGAGCTATTAGAGATGATATTTATTACTAATGTTGGCTTTTAATTGTTCATAATTAGTTCATAGGAAAATACTTGATTTATGTGTGGAATTTGTATACTGAAATATTGTGGAGTTATTCTAGGATTTTTTTGATGACTTGGAAGTTTTAATGTAAATAATTATGTCATCTGTGTAAACAAACATTATTTTTCTTAAGTTATATGTCTTTTATTTCTTTTTCTGGCTTTATTGGAGTGGTTAGACTACTAGCATTAAGTTGAATAAGATTGGTGAAACCAAGTACCTTCGCATTGTTCTAGAATTTCTAAAGAAAGCACTCAATCTTTTGCTAGTTACTTATAAGTTATTATGTAGATGCCCTTTATTAAATTGAAGAAGTAACTGTTTCTAGCTTACTGAATTTACTAGTCTTTATCAGGAATGTTGTTGTTCTTAGGTTCCATTGAGTTGTGTCCAACTCGTAGCAACCTTCATAGGGTTTTCAATGGCTGATTTTTCCAGGATTGCCTCGGGAGTGGATTGCCATGTCCTTCTCCCATTTTTCAGTGCTGGGAATTGAACCCGGGATCTCAGAGACTACAGAACTGCACTCTACCAACTGAGCTAAATCCTAGCTTTATCAGAAATATATGTTGAATTTTGTTAAATGCTTTTTCTCCACCAACTGGTGTGTTCATGTGATTTTTCTTTCTTGGTGTTAGTATCTTTCCCTTGCTACTCTAATGGATCGCATTGATTGAGTTTTTGCTATTGAACTATGTTGGCAGGCCTGGGCTAAACCTCACTTGTGTATATATATTAAACATTCTATATATTTCTGTACATATATTTTTAATATTCTGTTAAAATTTTTGTCTCTACTTTTTTTTATTTGTCTGTAGTAGTATGCCTGTGTGTCTATTGCCTATTTGTGATAGTTAAGTAATATTAACCTCATAAACTAGGTTGAGAAGTATTACCTCCTCTTCTATTTTCTGGAAGAGATTAAATAGAAATTCGTATTATACTTTTTAAAATGAAATAATTCATCTGTAAACATTGGACCAGTAGATTTGTTCTTTTCCTTTTTTGTTTCTTTTTCCTTTTTTCTTCTCTTTGAACATTCTTGGGCAGAATTTCAAGTCTTTTAACAATGAAAAGACGATAGGATTCTTCTGGTGTCTCTTATCTAAATCAATGGCCACATCTGGGTTCAGAGATGAAATGAGTTCAAGCCAGAAGATGCAAGAGGAAGAAAAGCATGGTAGTCTCCACAAGTCAGTTGTAACTCAAATTTTAGTCTTCTTTCCTACTTTGTTGTTGTTGTTGTGGTTGTTGTTGTTAGGTGCCTACTTAGCATTTTCTTATTTATTTTCCAGCGTTCTCAAACATCTATTCCACATGCTCATTTCAGGATTCAGAGCTGCATCAAAAGGGCTAGACCACATGGAATATTCTTGTTTCCCCTCATGTGGACCTGGAACCAAACTCATGCATTAAGGAATAAAGTGTTAACATACAAAAATTACTAGAAAATATTTATGACTCAATAAATGATAGTTGTCATTAGCAATTATTACCATTATCCAGCATCCAACTAAAGAGTTGGATAGAGCTCCCGGCTTTATAGATTAAAAGAGGAGATAGATATCAAAAAGTCAAAAATAATCAGTAATCACTTTTAGAAAAATTACAACAAAATGGAGACAATTATTGGACAGTCAGAATATTATTTTCAAATGAATTAATTTCCTGAATACGCATGCATTCACGTGGATTATCAGTTACTGAGGGTCATATTAGATATTTTGGTGATTCATACAGCTATTAGTTAAGTGTATTATCAGTACATTTTTGACGTGCAAAGCAAGTTACAAAGCAGTTGTATTTTACAAGACTTCCTAGTGCTTTACTTATCAATTAAATGTATAGTTTTATTTTAATAATTACTTTCTGTTTCTGTCAGCTTGTCATGCTGTGGGAGATTGAATGTTGCTGTGATGCTGAAAGATATGCTACTGGTATTTTAAATACTAGAAGGGCCACCCATGGTGGGCAGGTTTCAGCTGAACTTCTAGACTGAGACAGACTCTAGGACCCACTCTGGGTCTACTTTAGAAACAATTAACTATTGAAAATGCTGTGAACAGTAGAAAAGCACTGTCCAGTGTATTGCCTGAAAATTAGTCCCCCAGACTGGAAGGCATTCAAGAAATGACCTGAAAAGTGTTACTTCTCAAAGTAAATTTGACTTTAATAATGGGAATGGAGTAAAGTTCCTGGGACCTCCTTTGGCTGATATAGCATAACTCAAAAAGAAGAAACACAGAGTCTGCAACAATGGACTGAAAAATAAAAAGATAGTATGCATGGCACAGTTATGATAGTCTTTCATTCTGTTGTACTTAGGGTTGCTATGAGTTGGATCCAACTCGATGGCACCTAACAGCAACAACAACTGTCTATCAGTCAATGTCTCACTTTTTTCATCCATTTGGTTTTAACAGTTTGATTGTATCACCTGATTTTCTTCTTCTATCATTCTGCTGATAAAATAAACACACAAGCCCCTGGATTGAAGACAGTCCCTGAATAATCCTTACTCTCTATTAGAGTGCTGAGCTGAACATGTGCCGAGGAAGAATAATACCAGTATTTCAAAGCAGCTGGTCTGTGGTGATCTGAGAAAGAAGGACTCCATGTCAAATAAGCAAAAGGAATAAGAGAAAATTTAGGTTAGATCTTGGCTACTGGACAGAGACAACAGTAGACAACTGGCCTCTTAGATGTGGGTGAATGTATGCACAGTCTAGCTACACTGGCCTTTTGAAAGTCACAACAACAATATACTAAGAGCTCAATTAGAAACTACTCTTATATGCATTGTAAAATTCATATAGATTGTCAGTGTGTGGAGTTAATCTTCTGTAGTGCTCATTTAATAAGACGGATAAAACAATAACAATCTGTTGAAGTCAGAGTTCCTTAAGGATGCCACACTATTTTTCACTAAGGCCTTTCATCATGTTTCTTCAACTTCTACCTGATTTTACATAAAATTAATTTTGCTGCTTAAAACTCACCTCCCCAAGGAAGACATCCCTAAATGACCAACAGAAGCAGGTATCTTGGTTTCATAAATTTCTATAGTTTTTAATGTTGTGTAAGCCATATCTATTTTACTCAGCACTGTGGTTCCATGCCTTACAGACTCTGGCACAAAGTAGGTGCTTCTAAAGTTTTGAATGAATAAATGGTACAGTTAGTGAGAGGGACCTGGCAATCCACTCCTGAAATAATCTGCCATTAAAAACTCTATGAATAACAGAGAGGCATGGATAATAGTGCCAGGCATGGCACAGTGTCCGGGAGTGTTTAATTCTTTTTTTTTTCTCATTTTTTATTGGAAATTTTTAATGTACACCTTAATGTGATTCATTCTGACATGTCTTTCATTGTGACATTTCCATATATGCATTTTGATGTACATTATTCATATAGGTGCCCCCTTTCCCTCTTGTATGCTTTCCCCCTACACCTTCCCCATCTAAGTCTTCTCTATCATTTACTTGGTAATATTTTTCTATATGTCCTTGAGTTCCAGTTCTGTTTAAGATAGAAACTTTTCCTGTAGTGAACTTTGTTTTTATCTTGTCAGAACAATTGCATGCATTTTCTTGACCATTTATATTGACACCATTCTTAGCTTTTTTTTTTTTTGCCTTTTATTTTGATCTGACCTTTGAATAGGACTTTTCCTTCTTATAATTTTGATTCAGCTCCCACATATGAGTGAGAACATATGGTGTTTCTCTTTCTGAGCTTGGGTTCGTTCACATAAAATAATTTTCTCTAATTCCATCCATTTTGCTGTGAATAACCTTATTTCATTTTTCTTGATTGCTGAGTAATATTCCATTGTGTATATGTACCATAGTTTTTTTATCCATTCTTCTGTTGAAGGGCACTTTGGTTGATTCCGTGTCCTTACTATTGTGAAAAGTGCTGCATTGAACATGGAGATACAGGTGTCTCTGTGGTATGATGACCCATCTCCCTTTGGGTAAATTCCCAGTAGTGTTATAGCTGGATCATATGGTAGCTCTATTTTTAATTTTTTAAGATACCTCCATATTGATTTCCACAGTGGTTGGACCAATTTACAGCTCTACCAACCATGTAATAGTGTTCCTTTTTCACTGCAACCTCACCAGCATTTGTTGTTATTTGTTTTATTGATCTTGGCCATTCTTACTGGTGTAAGGTAAAATCTCAGAGTTGTTTTAATTTGCATTTCCATAATGGCTAGGGATATTGAGCATTTTTTCATGTGTTTCATGGCTTTATGGACCTCTTCACTTGAGAACTGTCTGCTCAGTTCCTTTGCCCATTTGTGTATTGGGTTATTTGTTTTTTGGGGAGTTTTTTCTTTGAGTTCTATTCTATCATACATAGGATTATTATGGGTCAGACACAATTTGATGCCACCCAACAACAACAACTGCAAATATTTGGCAAACATTTTAGATATGTTAAACACTCATTATAAGTGTGAATGTTACTCACTGTTATATGGACATGGAAGCTTGTGTTGTTAGAATAGTGACTGAAAAAAATAGATCATGACTTGTTCTTTGAAGTTCTTCATAGTCTCCTATGAAAAACTGTGCGTGAAAGAAAATAAACATGCACAACTGGGTTCTATCTTTATTATAATTTAAAGATATGAACTTTCATGGTTAAAATTGTGAAAAGAACAACAGGACATTCATCTGGACAGGATGACTGAAAGAGATTGGCAAGAAAGACATCACAGAAAAACTGCTGTTGAATGGAATCATGAAGAAAGTTTTCATATATGATCTGTATGTAAGTATGCTTTTCTGTGTAATGATATCTACATATGTACATATATAATTCATAAATGTAGAAGTTTGTGTTATATGATTATGAGTGTGTATAATATTTACACTAACTGGGTATCTGTGCATTTTTAATAAAAAATACACAATATATAATTTTAACCATATTCTCTGCCATGCATAATAGAATCACAGCTCAATTATGATACCTTTAATATGTATTTTTAATGTTATGATAAAATAAATATCCCATGTATCATTATTTGACTCCTAATTTAGTCACAATATAACTAGAATTTTATTTCTTATAGACAAAGATCTAAATTCTACAACTGAGAAATCTTCTGTAAAATAAATCCATGATCCCATGAATAATATTTTGGTATCAATTTTAATGTTTGTAAATCTCCTTGGTAAGATAATATGAATCAAAACTTTTAATCCTTTCTTAGAGAAAAAGGAACATCACAGTGTATTATTTATGAAGATTATTTACAGAAATAACCTTGGTCATAACAGGATAAATTTTGTTTTAGGCTTAAATTGTTGATCATTCTCTTGTGACCTTTTTCACTATTCAGGTGTCAGAGTATCTTAACTATTATCTCAAATTTCTTTTACTATAACTCCATTCTCTTGCATAATATTGTAATTTATTCAACCACTTTTCAACCAAAGTATTCTGCATAACACCAATTGAGAATATTTTGTCCTGCATTTGAGCATCACAGAAATCACAGGAGTGGCAGGCATTGTGATTGAAACACAATGTATCTTCTATCAATTTAGCCACTATTTGCTTTGCTAAGGAACTCAGTCATTATTATAGACAATTAAAGCAATACATGTAACTTCTTGTGTACTTATAACAGAATAATATAATTGTTGAGATGAAAAAAGAAGCCTCTAGTTTGTAGGAGCAGAGTGTCCCAAAGGGTTTTTCCTTTTATGTCATTGAGTGTGAATAATTCAAGTACAACTATATGGACGGTATATTTGTTATTGGCCTGATGGCATCCCACAGGTGCAGAGAATTTCAGACACATTTATATGTGCTCTAGTATCACACTTGTGCTGACAGAAAATGAACTAACAGTGCTGTCATTCAGCAAGTGAAAGTTTTGTCCACTAAGTGAATTTGCTAAGCCCAAAGTTTAAAACTTTGTTTGTCTATGTCTTCTTCCTGCTCCAATTGATACTCTACAAAAACCTTGGCAAAGAAAAACATTTCTACTTGTACTTGAGTTTAAAAGGCGTATTTTGAATTTAGCCCATGTCTCTTGTGCAATAGATTATAAAACTATTGGGTTAAAATTACCTCTTTTAATTTGTTAAGTAATATTAGCAGATAACTCGAATTTAGATATCTCTCATTTTAGTCCCGATGATTTTCTTATCAAATCTTACAATGAATCTTTAATATGCCATATGTATACTTTAACAAATAGTCCCTTTAAACATTTGATATTTGAATAAATTATCTCAACATAGGCATTCACTTTATAATAACCTATCAATTGTTAAGTATCAAAGCAGGAGTCAGAGAAGATACTGTTCCTCAGAATGTCCAGAAATTTACATAGCTGAAGGGCCAGCATGATATGTTGACTCACAACAATAGTCTTAGTTTGCAAACTCTGTTTTGTTTTGTTTTTCAAGAGATAATTTCTTTAAACCCAATCATTGGTTCTTGAACCACCTTTCCCTAGGTAAGATATGAGTACCTTAAACATAGCATGGAAAAATAGCTTTCTATAAAGAGAATTTCTTCCATGCTTATCTATAAATATTCATTGCATTTACTGGGCACTTCCCTGTTTACATCTTTATCAGAAAGAAATAAATTTGTTCAAGATTTTTTAAAAGACTCTCTTTAAAAGTTTGAGCAAAGCATATTCACTGAAATATTAAGTTAAAGTCCCTTTGGTCTAGATACTAATTTAATATTATGCCTAAAGTATTGTTTTAACTTAGATTCTATAAGAAAGCATAAGTAATTAAGGTATGTATAAACATATGTATTATATATGATAAAATTCAAAATGTGTAATAATAATTGCTTCATATAGCATGATACTGATATATACACTGAACTTTCATATTAGATTTCAAATATTCCTTTTAAAGAGAATTAGCAAAACATTTATTCATTTGAAAGATGTCCATCCTGATTCTGGCTAGATTTATTTCTTACTATGCCATTGCTGCCTTTCCTGTATATCCTAGTCTGTGTCCCATCTTTTGCTTATCTTAATCCCTTTTTAGTAGATAGTGAAAGAGGGTACTAGGACATAAGAAAAGGAATATAAAAGGACCCTCTGCAGTCATTTGCTTCTCAGGCACCATTTGAGACGTGAAAGCAGTATGTCAGCATCCTCTGACACAAATAGTTCGAATGGTGGTCAGCACTGCCATGGTAAATAATATCCTTTCCAAATGGTGTGACTGCTGGCCAGTAATACCCTTTACAAATGACCTGGCTGGTAGCTTGTAACACCTTTACATATGAAGACAACAGGTGCCTCCCATGTCTGACCAGGTCCAGGGACCTCCTGTGAGGTAGGACACCATCTGCATTAAAGAGGAAATCTTGAACTTAAAGAGGGTTAGGCTAAGCCAAAAAGGTGGAAGAGCTATGACACACATGAGGACAAGTTCAGGAAACATAGGGATATCTGTCCCCTTAATAAGATACTTACTTAAAGGCCCTAAAAGCCTCACCTCTCAGTGCAGTTATTCATAGTTGGCCACAGTTTTTCACAGACTTCCACTGCTGTACTTCTAACTGAGGAAGCATAACTTCCTCCCTTTCTCTTCTCCTTTCCCTTCTGCTAAACTATCCTAAATCACAAGCTTACTTGCCCTGACTTTTAGGGACCTCTCCCTCTCTTCCACTTAATAAATTGATATGGGATCCTTAGCTGGAAGATAGGGAATAAAGGGGCCTTTGTAGCCATCTGCTTCCCAGACACCTTTTGAGACATGAATATTAATGTGAGTTTTCTCTTACACAAATGGCTTGATCAGGTGGTGAGCACTTCCTTGATAGATAATAACCTTTGCAAATAACAAGATTGCTGTTAGATAATAGCTCTTTACATGTGGCTTAATCTGTAGCCAGTAGTACCTCTTAAAAGTGGCCTGGTCTATAACCAGAACTCACCTTACATTTAAAGACCACAATGTCTCTATGTCTGGGCTACAATAGAGGGTTCTCTTTTTATCACAGGACCTCTTCTGTTATACAAAAGAAAACCTGTTTTATAGCTTAGGTGGCCAACTAAAGGGTGAGAGAAATCAGATGCAACTGAAGGGATCAAAAATAGAGGAGGAATATCTGACCCCTAAATGAGATAAGAGCCTGCAGCTGTAGCCCTGTGGCATCCGATCCCGTCAGATCTCAGAAGCTAAGCAGGGTCGGGCCTGGTTAGTACCTGGATGGGAGACCGCCTGGGAATACCAGAAGCTGTAGGCTTGGGAGAAGGACCTGGCAACCCCCTCCCAAAAATCAATCTGCCATTGAAAACCCTATGAACAGCAGAGAAGCACTGGCAATAGTGTTTACCCTGTTGTACAGAGGGTCGCTATGAGTCGGATACCGACTCGACGGCACCTAACAACAACAACAACAAATGAGATAAGAACTTAAAAACCCCAAAAGTTCCTCCCTTGATGGAATGTCCAGTGGCTCACAGTTCTCAGCAGTGTCCAATCTCTAGCAGTTCTCAGCAATAGCTACATTTCTCAGCAGTCTCCAGAAATCCACCATGTCTACAGTTTGCAGTGTCCACTGTCCTCAGAAATGTTTGCAGTTTTCAGCAATGTCCACAGAAACCCATAGAGATCCACAGAAATCTGTAATTGTCCACAGGTATCTGGAAATGTCCAGTCTCCTTGCTGGACCTACATACACTTACTGACCGCTCACTCAGAAGGGTATGTTCAGTTGTTTGCAGATCTTGGTTCCAGGCCTGCCTGCTTCCTGATTTGTACTTCAGAAAGGGAATCTCTCTCTCTCTCTCTCTCTCTCTCTGTCTCTCTGTCTCTCTGTCTCTCTCTCTCTCTGTCTCTCTGTCTCTCTCTCTCTCTCTCTCTCTCTCTCTCTCTCTCTGTGTGTCTTTCTATCTCCCCTCTCCTCATGTTGCCCTGGCACAAAGGGTACTTTTGTTTTTCAACTCTAAATAGTCATCTTTTAAGTTCCCTTCTGTGTCTACTTCTAAATTATTTTATAAACATGACCAAAGACTGAGGTTTGCTACCAGCTTTCTGAATCCCTCCCCTGGTGCTGTGGTAATATTGGTCCCCAGACTTGTGCCCCACCCAACATCCTAGAGTTCCTTTCTGTGTCTGCTTTTAAATAATTCTTCTTCCTCCTCTTCCCCTTCCCCCTCCTCCTTCCTCTCTTCCTCTTTCTTTGTCTTCTACTTCTTCCTCCTGGTACTTTGGGACTGAACCTATGTCCTCACACACACTTTGCATGTGCACTGCCACTGGACTGCACCCCTAGCCCATTTTAATTTTTTTTTGTTTTAGGCAGAGTTTCCCTAAATTACACAGGCTATCTCTGGCCTCAATCTTGTGATCATCCTCCCTCTGACTTCTAAGTGGCTAGGATTAAGTTCTTTTATCAACAAGACAAAGAATCCTGCAGATGGACCCCTGAATCTTCCAGGAACAATAGCAAAGGAAGTCTCCTTTATTTGACAATAGACATTCAAGTTTTACACATTAGTTCATCTCTCTTCTTATGGTGTTTCTATTGCATCATAATGCCTTTGATCATGACATGAAATACATACATATTAAACTTATGTATACTTACTGGTGCAGATTTTGATCAACATTGTGGAAAGCACACGGTACTGAGGGACTGGACTCAGGGCCTCACACATACTTTGCAAGTGGTCTACCACTGAGCTGCACCCTCACTTTCTTTTGATTTTTTTTTTTTAAACCTTGAAACAAGGTCTCACTAAATTATATAAACTGCTTCTGGCCTGGAACATCCCATCTTCCTGCTTTGCCTTCCAAATTGCTGGGATTACAGATTTCTTTTTTCTTTTCTCTCTCTCTCTCTCCTTCTTTTTTTCTTTTCTTTCTTTCTTTCTTTCTTTCTATTTTTTATTTTTTATTTTTTACTTTATTATTTTTTTTTTTTTGGTGGTGATGCTGGGGATTGAACCCAGGGACTTGCACATGCTAGACAGGCACTCTACCACTGAGCTACACTCCCAATCACCAGATTTCTTATTGTAAAAAGTATCTTACAATTCAAGAGCAGAAATAATAAGATTCACATCTATCTTGCATTCACAACCAGATACTCATTGGTAAATTCTTTCAAAGCTACACAATTTATTCCATTTTACAGAAATTGACAATATCCAGTAATATTCAGAACCATCAACCTGCTCTTTCACATAAATGTGTTTTAATCATAGACGCTTCCATTAAAACCTTGCTTTCTTTTTTCCTGTTTGAAATCATACAATTGATTTAGTATTACTCTGCTTTTGTATGTGACATAGAAACAAAGGACAGATTTTGCTGCATATAACTCCCCTGCTAACAATCCCACATGACAGAGACCCTGGGTCACCTTTCTTATTTCAATACAGGAGCTTTACTGAATACGTGTAAATTATGGCAATTGTGATTTATCCAAATGTGACTTGACATAGGAAAAGTTATAAAAAGGTCCTGTTTCTCTTGTTTATTTTTTCAGATTACTAATCCAAAAATATATGGAATACACACATAAACACATGAATTAGCATATATATATTCATATATATCTATTGATAGTATCTAGTTAGATATACAAGTTGTGATAAAAATAGTGAATATTTAAATTTTAAAAATTATTACAGTAAAAGACACATTGTCATTAAACCTCAAAATACTCCCTTGGCTTCGAACACACTTATTTCAACATTCTTGAAACTTTCTGAAACAGTAATGGAAGTTTGCTTCTGTGAAAGTCTTTAGTTTCCTTTGATCATGACAATGCTCCATGTCACACATTACTTCTCTACAGCAAGTTCTGTCAAATATAACATTACAGTGTGTCCTGATCCACTGTATTCACTCACTGGATCTGAGCCTGTGAGATTTCTGAGACTTCCCAAAGTCAACATGATCATGAAAGGTAAATGTTTTGAATCAATTCAGGACATGAAGACTGCCAGGATAGTGCACCTAAGAACATGAAGTAGGACTTTCAGAAGTGCTTCAGAGAGTGTGGCGAGAACAATGGGATGTGTGCTCAAAGCCAGCATCAGGATTTTTAGGATGATTAATGGCAATGTGCCTTTTATTGTAGTAAATATTTCATTTAAAAATTCACTGTATTTTTACTACACTTCATATAAGCTAATTCATGTACGTGTGATTATACATATCAATACATACTTATAGTTACCTTATCGTTGTAATTAACTCTTTCATTACATTCAAGATATTTGGTGAAATTCTTAAGAAATCAATGTGACTTATTAGTCATACAAATTATATGTCAGTTTTAATATTTCTCTTTATATTCATTTAAGAATTCCAAAAAGAGCCAAATCCCTAAGATGCACCTTGTAAAGTCTTCTCTAATATCCTTTTTAACCCCATCTCCTTGAAAATTGATTGTTTTTTGCTATAATCATGTCTGCTTTCCACCACATCACTGATTCTCAAGGTTTCATAGGCTTAAGAATCAGTTAACACTGTATAAATCAGATTCCCAGCCTATATTATTAGCAAGTCACTCTCAGTACATCTCAGTTGGAGCTCAGACAATAAGGCATTAAGATTAGACTGTAGAGTCCTTAAGTTCCCTTACATTCCTTCCAAGGGTAGGCCATATCAATGGACATATTCCTAGTTCTGGTACACATTGTGCCTGACTTGTAACAAATACAATAACTGCATATTTAACTGAATTAAAAGGATTAATAAGAAAAAAGAATAGCTCTAGATAATTTGTTAATCATCACTGTTTGTAAGCTTTATTATCCCAGTTATAATGTATCAAACTTTTGAGTCTAGAAATTGGTGAAAATATGGTGTCAGGGAATACTGAATATTCTCTCTTCACTTTTCACATGTATATTTATCAATTCATTTGACAACTATTATATACCCTTCTAAATGCCAGGCTCTATGTTAGATGCTATGATATCAAATTATGTGATGTTAATTCATCACACACAAAGAATTTGAAAACTAGTGGAGAAGTACATTGATAGCTCTAAAGTAACTTAAAGATTTGTGATCAAGGCACAAACATGGCATGGCATTTACAAAACCTTGCTTAATAAAGGCTAAGTGTGGATAAGGTATTCTCCAAAATTTAAATGTCAAGCATACTGTCTTACTGCCAATAATAATACAAATCAATCTTTATGCCAGTTCTTCAAAGGATTTAATGGCATTAGAAATTGTCAGTGTACTGACATTGTTTCTTCTCAAAATGAAAACAACAAAATGGCCTCTCTGTGTCTCTATCTCTTCTTAACTCACTTTCTCATCTGCATATTATCAGAGAGAAAATGTACTCATATAAATTATACCTTGGTTTTATCTTCTTCTAATTTTAATTTCTCCACACTTAATGTTTCAATGCTTACTCAGGGCCATATCAGAGCATCTATCCTTTATATTAGCCTTGTTCTTAGCAGCATCTCTTCCCTCCAGCCCAACTCACTGGAAATTTCCCTTTAAAATCAAACTAATGTCTATTTTCATTAACATGTAAGTTCTCTTTCATGTGTAATTTTTTTTTTTTACCTCATGGATTCTTTCTTTTGCTTGTACCAGCTTTACATTATCTTAACAACACTCATGCTTCTAAAGACCCTTATGGGTGACATTTACAACTCTACTTCCTACCCTCAAGTTTTCACCATACCTGGTTCTGTGGAAGGCAGTCACTTGCCTCCCATAATGGTGGCAGAAAGAACAAATCCTCCTTGTTCTCATCCTCTGACAACTAAGGGACAGGCTTGAGACCTCAGTCCAGTCACCTGAACTTTTCCAATAGAGACTGAATCTTGATTGATTGATGCAAAGATAAAGATAAAACAAGGTATCTGGCAACATGAGAGGCTCTTAGCTAGAATACATGCTAAGCAGGAACTTCTGGTAGATTGTTTTTTTGTTCCTGTTTATTTCATTTTTGTGAAAACCGCTTCAGAAGTTACTTTTAGCTTAGACTAAGGAAAGATAGATTATACTGTTTGCACCCAAGATGTCCACTAAGTTGATTTCTAATTAGTGAGACTGAAAAACAAATCTTTGTGCGTATTCTTCTGTAATGTTCAGCATTTTTTGGGAAAGTGCATAATCTCATGGAAATTTAGCAATGCTTTTTATCAGGAGGCGAATACAGACACTGGTTTATTGCACCATGCATAGATTTGTAAATAAATACTTGCATATTATTGTGTCAACCATGCTATGAATAGATAAAGATATAATTTGACATATATTGATTAGCTAGACCTAAAGAAATATGCAAACACAGCATTTGTCTATGCTGAATAATCTATGTTTAAGTAACTGTGTCATCAGTTTTAATGATATCTTATTTTGATTGCCATATAGCAACTTGGCTTATTTGCTGCCGTCAGTATCTATATTTCTTATTGCTTTAAGTTGTGTTTTAGCATACTGTCAGACCAACCTGTCCATTTAAATGGTAATGTTATGTCTGGGCTATTTCGAGAGACCAATTTTCTCATAAAGAACATTGCATTTAACAAGGCTGGTTCAGGGTCCAATGAAATAATTATCTATAATCTTTAGAAATTCTATAAGTTATTAAATACTAAAAAGTCCATTTGGGAATACAGTTTATTTCCTAGGAGGCAGGGCACTGCAGTAATTTTCTTACCATTGGGCATCCTCAAATTATACCTTTAGCACTATGCATAGATTTCTGTGAAGTATAACTCAATAGAATTCAGTCAACTTTTAGACTATATCCAAGTTTCCAATAGCCTTAAAACATTTGAAATTATAAATTACTTTGTCTTCTTATCTGAGATAGCCGTACTAAAGAGAGTAGAGAAAGACAGGTATGTTTTCCACTTGCTAGCGCTGTCCCCTGGGCTTACCACTTGTATCATTTATCGCTTTCACTTTTTTCTGTTGATCCTTTACCACATCTGGGACTCCACAGATGGGCTGAGATGCTTTTTAAATTTTGTGGAGTCTTCTGGGCTACTTGGAGGGAATAGAGTGTGCAGTGTGGCTAAAAATATTTTATATATTACAAAAGAAAATTAAAATTAGTTTTCTTCTATCTATAATTTTTAAATTTTGAAAAAATATTTGTGTTTTTTTTCTGGCAGAGACCCTGGTATGCAGTAGGCACTCACTAAAAGTTAATCCTTTTTCCTTATTTACTATTAAGGAAAAATGTAAAATATGAAAATATGCTTATGATTTGAAATTATTCATAAGTGATATGATTAAAATTCAAATATCTGGGTTACAAATAAAAATATCCATATAGCTACTATAAAGGACAATTCTTTTATCTGTCCTGGCAAAGTTTATG
>VMDO01017816.1:0-23608 GCA_007922755.1 Pedetes capensis
GTCTCTTTTTTCCTTCCTTCCTCCTCCCTCCTTCCTTCTCCTTTCCTCCCTCCATCCCTCTTCCTTCCTTCCTCCCTCCTTCCCTTCCTTTCTTTTCTTTCCTTTTCATCTTTTTGTAGCAATGTCAGCTAATTCATTTAGCAGGAATCACAAATACTATGCAATTTTAATAACTATACTCCTCCCATTGCAGTCAGATCTCTAGAACATACATCTCACAGATCTGCTACTTTGTGTCTCCTGACCTACATTTCGCCAACAGCTCTGGTAACTATTTTATTCTCTATCTCTAAATATTTAACTTTTAAAAAATACTGAACATGTAAGTGAGATTACGTAGTGCTTTCATCCTATATCTGGCTTATTTCAATTGTCATAATGTCCTCCAGGTCTGTCCATTTGTGGCAAGTGACAAGATCTCCTTTTCAAGGTTGAGTAATCCAGCTTATGCACAGCCAGGGAAAATAAATTAAATGTCACCTATAAACTGAGAAAAAATATAAAAGCATATATTTGATATCCAAATTTATAGAGACTCATACAGATCAATAGTTGTTGTTGTTGTTAGGTGCCGTCGAGTCAGCATCTGACTCATAGCGACCCTCATAGGGCTTTCAATGGCTGATTGTTTCGGGATCGCCTTGGGAGTGGATTGCCAGGCCCTTCTCCCATTTTTGCAGTGCTGGGAATTGAACTTGGGACCTCAGAGACTGCAGTGCAGCGCTCTACCAACTGAGCTAAATCCCAGCCCACAGATCAATAATAGTGGACAAAAAATTTGAATGGACATTTCTCCAAAGACAAATGTACACAGAAATAGGAAAAATCCTCAGCATCACTTACCATCAAAGAAATGCAAATCAAAAGGACTATGAGACATCACCTATCAAGGTAACAGTGGTCAAAGCATCCAGAGAAGGAAACTGTTGATCCCACTTTTTCGTGTGTGCTTTGGAAAGAATAAAGTGTCTCCGTTCTCATTTGCTATCCACTTACTGAAGACCGAGGTTAGAGGGGAAAAATGAATTTTCATGGATGGCTTGCATCAAGGCCTTTTCAGGGGAGATCTAGAATCATCTGAGAGGTTGAGCTGGACTGGCCAATGGAAAGACAGAATGAAGGTTGGGGAGAGCTTGCTGGAAGAGGAATATCCCTGGTGGTCCTGCCTACAGCAGGCGCAGTGCCCCAGAGGTGGCTGGTTGACTGTGGCCTGTGTGTGCTTTAAGGAGGACCTGCCCCAGTTCCAGGGGCCTCAGGCCACCTCCTTCAGCATGAGGGGCCAGCAGTAGGTCCCATCACGCAAGCTTCCTCAGTGCTCTGCACAGGGTCTGAGGAGGCTCGGTGAACTGGAGTTTTCCCACATCGTGACCTGAGGGAGCTTCTGGAGCTTCAAGTGGATTCACAGAAAGAAGGAAATATGAGCTTCTACCTAGATGTCTTGGAGCAGCTAGTGATTGTAATCTGGCTGTTCTGGGTTCTGAGACATTATTAAGCAAAATCTCACCAATAATACACTTATATACTTTTGGCAGATGAAAGGAGGCATCATCACAGGAAGGAGAGTTTATCAACTGTATGGTGCATGAAAAATGCACCTGAGGGCTGGGCATGGTGGTGCAAGCCTTAATCCCAGCACTCATTCCTGAGGCTGAGGCGGGAGGATCAATGTGACTTCCAGGCCAGGGCTACACAGCAAGACTCAGTCAAAGAAAAAAAAGGAAGAAAGAAAAAGAAAAAAAGAAAAAAGAAAAAGAAAGGAAGAAAAGGAAGGAAGCAAAAAAGGAAGGAAGAAAGAAGGAATGAAAACAAAAGTAAAAAAAAATGGTGTTGTTGTTAGATGCCATGGAGTTGGTAGCCAACTCAGTGACCCTACATACAACAGGCAAAACACTACCATCAGTGCTTCTCTGCTAGTCACAGGGTTTTCAATGGCTGATTGTTTTTTGGGAGTGGGTTGCCGGATCCGTCTCCCAAGCCTACAGCATCTGGTGTCCCCAGGTGGTCTTCAAGTACTAACCAGGCCCGACCCTGCTTGGCTTCTGAGATATAATGGGATCAGATGCCACAGTGCTATGGCTGCAGACAAAAGACAAAACAAAACAAACAAACATAAAACTAGAGAATGAAAGAAATACAGTCATTATTCAAATACTACATTTGTGGGATATGAAGCTCCTTGGAATTTCCTTGATTCAGTTTCAAAACTGGTGGCTGCCATAGCCTCAGAGACATGCATCGCCTACACAGCTAACCTAAGGGGTCATTTTCTGTCCTGTGTCCTGGGAGCCTGCTTGGCTGGAGAGGACCCTGAGGGTTCTGCTGCAGCCTGGATTTCTACCTCCAGAGGGCGCCAGAAGACCACCCAGGAAGCACAGGACGCCATGAGCGCCTAGGGCCCAAACTGCCAGAAAAGTGCAGTGTGAACTAACTTTGCCAAGCACCTGGGGACCAAGGCCACACAGAATCCTCTCAAAATCACTTGCACACCACACAGAAATAAAGAATAAGAGGAAGAAAGGCACATGAGCTCTGCCCATCATCAGTCTCTGCAAAGAAAGTCACACAGGATGAAGTGCAGGGCCTGAGAGGAAGAACCCTCGCTCAGAAAATAGAAAAATCAGGGCTCTGGAAATCTCCTGAGTCCGTGTGCTGCCCCATGAAAGAGTAGCAGTGCTGCTTACCACTCCCCCTTCCTCCTGTAACAACCATGCCAGTGGGCACCACACAGAAGTAACAGGACGGATGCAGTCGTTCTCTTACACAAAAACCTCAGGAAAACACAACTAGTACGTACAAATTACCCCAAAAATGCTTTTTCAAAGTAAAATAACGTATAGAGAGAAAAAGGATAAATGTGACATTTAACAGTAATTATTTCTTCAAATAAAACATTATATCAAAACCTCATCTGTGCTTTTTGAATGTGAAAACTACCACACAAACTCAGCATAATATATTCAAAACAAGCAGAAGTTAATTATTCCCACCCCACCACTTTCAGGAAACTCAATAATTTGATGCCTTAGGGTCAAACATGCTGCTGCTCTCACCTGTCACGCATGAGGCCTGGGTTTCATCCCCAGCACTGTAAATTTGTCGTTGTTAGGTGCCATCGAGTCAGCACTATAAAATAACAACAACAACAACAACAACAACAGTAGTAGTAGTAGTAGTAATAACAATCATGTTTGAATGTTCCCAAAACGTTGGGTTACTGTTTATTTTTAATCCCTTTCCAAAGCTTTGTGGTCCTAGTCTTAGTTATAAGAAAAAGCCTTCCGAGTCAAGGATGGCAGATCTAATTATCTCCCATGGCATCTCTCTCCCCTCCCAAGAGTTGTCGGCCATCAGTGGTAGGAGAATGACTAGCAGGGGTGGATAGAAGGTGACAAGTAGGGGATTTCCCAGAACACATGAAGATGCAGCGTGGGATCCTGGTCAGTGGAATTCAAGGGTGCACGGCACAAGAGTTATTGGTGCGTGGCATCTGAAACAGAGGGATGCATCAAAATCTGAACACTGAACCCCCAGGGTCCTACCTTGCTTATCCAGGAGACCTGTTCCACCCCTCAGGCGAGCAAAGGGTAAAATACCAACAGTGAAGCACTTACTTACCAGTGAAGACAGGAATTATCCTGTAGAGAATCAAAATGGTCCAAAGACATCACCCATGTGTGTCTGGGAACTCTCCAGCATCAGGGCCGACCCCTGTAAGGAATTATCTGGACACCCCCAAGGAGGAGTGGGAGGGTCCTGGGGCCAAGGCCCACTTGGTCCAGGATGAGGTCTGAGCCCTCCCCGGATCCTGCCTACTTCCTGCCCTGCTCCTCCCACCTCTGGTGACCCTTAACCCAGGAACCTGGACTGGGACCTATTTGACTCCCTAAGAGCCAGTATGGCTACCCAAGTCCTAGTTAACCCTTCACCTACTTTACTCCTACCCCTCCCATCAAATGATCCAAGATGGTCCCCAAACAGCCCAGCTCTGGTGTGGGCTTCTTTAACCTGATTGGCTGCCTGGAGCCACTCTATTGGTTACTAACTGAAGCTTAGTGATTGGTCCAGCCCGTATTTACCCACCAATCGTAAGTGTACTTTTCCAAACCCCCTCTTGGAGAGCTGCCCTTCCCGGTATGAGCCGCTCTCTGACTGGTTACACCCTATTCCACGCCCCACCCAGAATGTATATAAACAGACCACCGACTACCCCAAGCGTCCTCTCATCTCTTCCTTCCCAGCCACCTGGATCCTGATCGTCGCACCCCACTCCTGACCTCATGGAGACCTTTAATCAAGTTAACGAGAGTAAAGACCCCAAGAGTCAAAAAATAAGACTTCAAGCAAGGTAAGAAGAGCTCTCAATCCCCCTGCCCTGGGAAGGAGGTGAGAGGAGAAGACAACCAGCGGGAGGCAACATCATCAGAACATGGGCGCCTCCAGAAAGACATCAGAGCTGTCTGGCACTTTGATAGAGCTGTTAGTCTGTAGAGCTGTAGCAGCAGCAACCCATGCCGGCGGCTACAGAGCTGTACAGTCGTTAGGCTCCCCTGCAAAGGAGTAGCTTAATAAAGCTCCTGTTTGTTATTGAAGGCTCCCGAGGTCCTTCTTGGTGCCACCAACCTGCTCTTGCCCACTCCCAAGGGTCCCCGAGTGAGCTGGTGTTGCAGAGAAGCTCTGTGGTCTTTTGCTGGTCTGGAGCCTATCCCAACAGACACCCAGAGCAAGGTGGCTGGATGAGCCTCCCTATAGGCAGTACAATTCCACTCTCCTCATTGAGTCACTTGGAACATGAGCAGGCAAAGAGGATACCAGACATTTAAAGGAATCACATCCAAAAGAAAGAAGAATGAGGCAGACCAGCAGATGCAGTTATGCTTCAGAAGCCGACACTAGCAATGTGAGAAAGAAGTCTTACATCATCATTCACCTACAGGTGCTGTTTAGGCTCTGGACCTTACACATATACCACTTGAATATATTTTTAATTATTAGGCTAAACTGTAGGAAATTGCCAGTCTAAGGTTCTAAGATCAGCAATATATTCAGATATAGATTTCACATATTTGACATAATTGTTTTTTAAATAAAAAGAGAATGCAATTTAAAATCTGGCCAGAAACCAAAGAAGGAGCAATGCATGGGATAATTTGTATGACATTTTTATTGAGCTTTAAAGTTTACAAGCCTGCAGCCATACCACTGTGGTGTCCAATCCCATCAGATCTCGGAAGCTAAGCAGGGTTGGTTAGTAGTTGGATGGCAGACCACCTGGGAACACCAGGTACTGTAGACTTGGAAAAAGGACTCTGCAACCCACTCCCAAAAAACAATCTGGCACTGATAACCCAATGAATAGGGGAGAAGCACTGACAATAGTGTTTCACCTGTTGTACCTAGAGTCACTATGAGTGAGTCACTGACTTGATGGTACCTAACAACAACAACTGGGAGAAGGACCTGGCAACCCACTCCTAAAAAATCTGTCTGCTACTGAAAACCCTATGAACAGCAGAGAAGCACTGACAATAGCGTTTCCCCTGTTGTATGTGGGGTCGCTATGAGCTGGATACCGACTCGATGGCACCTAACAACAACAACAACAACAACAACAACAACAACAAAGTTTACAAAACACACTGATATATCTTATTTTGTTTCACCTTACACAACTGTTTAATTATAATTATATTGCTAAAAATTTTAACTTTTGGAATATCCAAGATCAAATAAATGAAACTGTGTGCTTGGACACAGCTCTAATTTGGAAATAACTGGTGGGAACAGGGCCAGACCCAGACGGCCTGGCCCCACATGCTCAATCTCCGGGAGATGGTGCCTGGGGAGAGACCTGAGACAGTGGGAAAAGAGCAGAGCCAGGATGATATATATATATATATATATATATATATATATATATATATATATATGGAGGTAAAAGAAGGAGCAGCTTACACACACAGCCACATGTCCATGGGGTTAGCAGTTGCGTGCACTCATGTAATCAGAGAATACCATGTGGACAGAGTCTTTTGAGCTGACCTGGGGGAATGTCCATGACACAGATTCCAAGAAGGATAAACTTGAAATCTTCCAGATGTGAACACTCAAACCCTGTCTTGGAAGCAGGGGCCCATAAAGCTGTACAAAGGTCCACGTTAAGAAGCTGAAAAGAATTTATACCCACATAAAAACACAGGTAGAGAAAGGCTGTCTGCAGATGTTTCTGGAAACTAAATTAGTAATTGTGCCACACACACGCATGCACACGCATCTGCATAGGCACACGCACACTTTCACACACACACATTCACAAACGCAGGCGAAGGACACAGGTGAGCTGAGCCAGCAGCTGGGGGTGTGCTGGCAATCACGGTCTCCGTAGCACCTTTCCTCCTCGCCGTGACTAGCTCTCATCCACACGCTAGCACCTACTG
Organism: Pedetes capensis; assembly: GCA_007922755.1. Taxonomy (NCBI): domain Eukaryota; kingdom Metazoa; phylum Chordata; class Mammalia; order Rodentia; family Pedetidae; genus Pedetes; species Pedetes capensis. The sequence goes on from VMDO01017816.1 coordinate 6,435, forward strand.
CCACTAAATCCAACTCAGGCCACGTAGGACCAGAGGGCGCCTCTGTGACGTGTGCACAGATGGTTTCCTTTTCGTTTTGCACACTGCCCACCGGAGATGAGAACAGCTGTGAGACGGAAAGTGGGCGCAGTGCATGGATGGAGCAGGTGCCTAAGTCATTCCTTCATGTATTCTGATCCCAACAATGTATACTGTAGTGATTAAAGATATTGCTGGAAGCCAGAAAACACAACTGAGGCGCAGCTCCTCCTAGCGAGCCTTCTTGCAACCAAGGAGGCAGTGGCTCCAGATGTTCTCCTTTGAAAAGAACACAGGAACAGAGAGCGTCCGCTTCTGACTCTGTCTATGTAGTCCCACTGAGGTTTAAAGTCTCCACTCCCTCCCCACTCTTGAGCCTTCTATTCAAACTGCACTCGCCTCCTCAGGGAGAGGGCCTGAGTGCTGTTGAAGTGCCATGAGGAGCCCCGTCTTGTCGCCAGACATTGCTGGCCATAGGACTTTCCATGCCAGCGCTCCCTGCCTCCAAAAGCGTTGACCCCTCAGTGCTGTGGCCAGTGTTGGTGCCTCAGGAATAAAGGAAGAGACGTCCACTGCAGCGAGGCTCTGGCCCAGAGGCTGTGGAGGGAAAGTGCTACTTCTCATGGGTCTCATACTTGGCAACATGTTGCCCCACGTGCACAAAGCTCCACAGCTTTGCTCTGACATTCATGCCACTGCCTAATTACTTCAACTTTTCCACTCGATGGTATAAGCCTCCTTAATCTTTCAGAGCATCTGTTTTGGAAATGTATAAAAATAAAACAAAGTGAAATTATGTGACCCCTGCAGAAAAATTTAGCAGAGTTTCCCAGGCTGTGTGTGTCACTAATGCTAATCACACTCTCTGATACTTAACCTACCCCACCTGAATAAGAACAATGTGTCAGGCTCTTTGCCACTTCCCAATGAATTATATGATGTGACTACACAAATACATGGGAGAAAACAGAGGAATATAACCCATAATTGCATATGATTTTTTGTGTGTGGTACTGGGGGTTGAACCCAGGACCTTGCACTTGCATGTTTTGCAAGTGCTGGACCACTGAACTGCACCCCCAGCCCATTTTTTACTTTTTGATACAGGGTCTCGCTAAGTTATGCAGACTGCCTCTGGTCTTGTCGAACTTGCGATCCTCCTGCCTCCGACTCCCGAGCAGCTGGGATTACAGGTGTGCGCCACCGCGCCTGGCAATTGCATATGATTTTTACTACATATTAATCAAAGGGTTCCATAAATTATGTAACTTGATGAAAGTGTAACCAAATATGATGTAGTAGGTGTGAAATGGGAATAGCAAAAGACTTCTTACTCTGTACCCCACTAACATTTATTAATTAGATAAAGAAAGAAAGATTGTATCAGCACCAACTTCTCAGGTGGCCTATCTGTATGGAAAACACATTTAGGAAAATGTCCAGAGCCCATTTTGCAGGGTTCTGGACCCGTGAGAGTGCCAAGCAAAGGGGAGAGAAGACACCAGTCAACGCCTCGAAGTCCCCAGTCCAAGGCACTGGCATCGTTGTGGTGAGACACCACAACCTCGGCTTTATCAACACCTCACATTAAGCAGGCCTCACTCATCAAATGCCACAGCCATGCAGGTAACTCAGCTTCTAAAGTTCTTGGGGGGCTGGGATTTAGCTCAGTTGGTAGAGCACCGCTCTACAGTCTCTGAGGTCCCTAGTTCAATTCCCAGCACCACAAAAATGGGAGAAAGATGTGACAACCCACTCCCAAGGTAATCCCGAAACAAACTGCCATGGAAAACCCTATGAGGGTCGCTATGAGTCGGATACGACTCGACGGTCCCTAACAACAACAAAGTTCTTGGACACGGAACATACGGGCAGGTGTGGCCACCCAGAAGGCTCAGCCCACGGGCGTCTGTGGTACCACCACCCTCTCAGAAGTGTGTTTGGATTTTATAAATTTTTGCTAGATTTTCTTATGTAAGCTTTATGTACTGAAATGTTTTCATTAAAGATTTTCAAATACTGAGTAAAGCGTTCACCGGCCTCATCTGTAATATGTACCATAACCCTGTCATGTAATTTATTTTCTTTAAAAACGAGCCTCTTACACAAATTGCCTATGGAAGTTTTATTTAGAATCTGAGGTCACTTGGGGCTTAGAGTCACATAAACAATTCTCTAAAATGCCAGGGTCCTTCTTTGGGTTTGGCACTCTGACAGGCTAAGATCGAGCCAGGACCTGCCAGCTGTAGGGCAAACAAACCCTTGGTCTGAGGGCTCCTGTGGCAGCTGGAGTGTGACTGCTGAGCCACGGGGTCCTGATGGCAGAAAGCTGTGGGCCAGCAGACACGCCCTTCACCTTGGCCTTTGGGTCTGACACAGGCTCACACTCCTGTTGCAAGGAAAGTTGTGAGAAGTGTCTTGCTGGAGTTTCTGACTCGAGGAGGAAAGTCTTGAGGACTCTGTGTTCCTTCAGCACTCTCAGCTCCTTGAGAGTTTGGAGCCAGGATTTCCACTGGAAAGCGACTAGGCTCTGGGCAAGATGTGCACAGGGAAAGAAGCAGACAGGCTTTCACCGAGACCTGGGCGTGCCGGCTTAGACATAACTTCTGAACTCCAATTTCCTAGTAGTGGAATAAAAATGACAATAACTGTGGATTCATGTTCTGTAGATGTCACATTGAAGACAAAGGTGCGTCTGACTGATGCCATGGTATTTTCAGTGGCATCATATGGTTGTGAAAGCTGGACATTGAACAAGGGAGACAAGAGAAGAATTGATGCTTTTGAATTGTGGTGCTGAAGACGTCTATTGAATATACCATGCACTGCCAAAAGAACTGACAGATCTGTCCTAGAAGAAGTGCAACCAGAGTGCTCCTTGGAAGCAAGAATGGCTAGACTGCATCTCACATATTTCGGACATGTAGTCAGGAGAGAACAATCCCTGGAGAAGGACATCATGTTTGGGACAGTGGCAGGTCAATGCAAAAGAGGAAAACCCTCCACCAGATGGATTGACACAGTGTCTGCAACAATGGGCTTAAACATAGATAAGATGGTTTGCCTGGCACAGAATCGGCAAGTGCTTTGATCTGCTGTACACAGGGTCGCTATGAGTCGGACTCGACTTGACGGCACCTAACAACACAACAACATGTTCTGTAGTGCAGTGCCTGGCACAAAGCATCCCAGACAACGGAGACCCTGGTGAAGGCCCAGAGCCTAGAATCTCAGAGGACCACCCGGTTCCTGGAAGCCGGGAATGGTGTTCCACGGATGGGGACAACCTGGCTGCAGGAACAAGCAGGGTGCGGCCTCAGGTCCCTGGTCACACCCCTCGCCAACCTGGGAGCCCTTCCTCCCATGCCCTGTGTGAAAGCGGCGGCACAGCCTCCTGGAAGCACTGCTGCTCACGACAGCAGACGAAGCAGAACCAGCAAGGACAACGCTGGGTTCAGGGCACGTGGACCCTCAAGGTCCTGAGTGGCTCTGTGTGGGGCAAGCGTGAGGAGGACGCACTGGCCCCACCTCCTGCCTCCAGGCACAGCAGGTCCCCAGGCCTGACTCACACAGGCTGCTTGGTGAGCGTCTCAAGCTGAAACAGACCACAAATTAGTCCAACTGGGGCTGTGGTGACCCAGCATTCCGGAAGCCTACATAACACCACTGTGAAAACTCCCCTGGGTATTTATAGGAAAACGAACATGGGGACGCATACTTGAAATAAAATGGGCAAATTGTTGTACTATTTCTGAATATTCGCTGCCCCCAACTGGGAAAAAGAAACTGTCTCCCCACATGGGCTCCCTATGTAGTCTAGGATGGCTTAGAACTCGTGACGCTTCTGCCTAACCCTCCCAAGTGCTGGGCTTACAGGCCTGTGCCACCACAGTCGGCCTGAAAAGAAACTATTTTGAATGTGACTTTTATTCCAGTTCCTCCAGAGGTCTGAACGTGAGCTGTTCTAGGAGAGACAAATATTCCAGTGAACTGATTCATAGCAATGTACCTAGAACATAAATGTTTAAGGTGTTATTAGTTTTGGGGGTTTTTTGTAACATAAAGCTCACACAGCCCAACTAATTTGGGAGGATGAATTGTGGCCAAAAATTAGTCCTACTGGTAGTTGGGACCCCAGACAGCCTCCAAGCTGCCAGTGACCCTGCCTGGGCTTCTGCTCCTGGGAGAGCTCCTCCCCAGAGGGGGCTTCTGATAAGGAAGCGTGGCAACAGTGGCAGATTTTCATCCAAAGAAAGGCCACCAAATATCTGGGCTCCTTGTGTGACACCTGTTCCTGACTTGCTTGCTCTAATAGGGCCATGGAGAGGTGCTCAGGACAGCAGTCCCTAAGGACAGAGTCTGCCCACAGCCAGGAGATGGAGCTGGAAAGTTGACCTTGCTCCAGTCTTCGGAGGAGACCACAGCCTTGGCAACAGTTTGATGTAGCTTTATCTTAAAGCCAAAACACCCGGCCAGACCACACTCAAGCTTTGGGGTAACTGGTTATGTCTCACAGGAAAAAATACATTCCTCCACCCTAGATTCTTACTTTTAAGGAATACTCACTTACATATCTAAAGAGAAGTGACCACGTCTCCAACTGACTCTCTAGCTGCTCAGGAGAAATAGCATGCACATTTAAAGATGAATGTGGACATGGAATGAAAAGTATAAACAACTGATGGAAAAGACCAAAGGGCAGACGGGTGCTGCTTGTACAAATATTTCAGCTTACATCAGAGTGGAAAAACTACCAGCTTAAAAAGGGAATGAGCTAAAACTGGTAAAAGTAGAGATTAACAAATGTGTGTGTACAGAGAAATGCACAAAAACAGGTGATCTTTAGTTTCTTGACTAAATGTGAGCTTGTGAGCTCATGTGGCTTCTTGAAGTCCACTGGCCACAGGCACAGGGTTTGAAAATCCTCTGCTGCCCACTGGTCTCAAGCAGCGATGTCCACCAGCAGAGAAGCTTAGCATACATGAGAAAGAGAAATTGTGTCAGACCAAGGCATTGGGTAGTATCACTTCATAAATAGAGCTGTCAGAGTCAGATTGGAAAATCTAAAAAAAAAGGCCTTGAGCTGGGGTTGGGCTGTTGTGCCTGCTTTCTAGTGAGCAAACTGATCCAATAGCCCTGGGGTGTGCGCCAGGGACACAGCAAGCTCTATCCTCACCCCCATAGACAGAGCCTCCACACCCAAGCCCCAGCCTTGGATCCAACCAACCACAGATCCAAAGCTTTTGGAAAGAAATTTGCATCTGTACTGATCATGTACAGACATTTTTCTTGTTATTACTCCATAAACACAGTATAACAACTATCTACACAGTATAATGTATTATCCATAATCTAGAGATAATTTAAAGTATATTGTGTAGGTTTCATGTAAATGCTGTGCCATTTTCTGTCAGGATTGAGTATCTGAAGAGTTTGTTGTCTGCAGGGTGTGAGGATGTCCTGGAACCAGGCTCTGATGGGTGCCAAACAATGACTGTAATTCCAAAAGCAACACGCCTCTGTGATGTTTTGGAAACACATCATGTTGGGAATGTTTATTTCTGCTGCTGTTGGACAAATTTGTACAACTTGTTAAAGAAACAATTTAGTAATATACATTAAAAAACTTTAAAATATAGGCTTTGACATAGTATTTTAGAAACTTCTCTGGGCAGATGAAGAACTACAAGGAAATCCCAGGCACAAAGAAGCATATAATACTGTTGACTCATAGCATATTATAGTGCCATATATAACAGCAAAAGGTGGTAATAGTGTGTATTCATAAAACAAGGACTGGTTTGCCAAATACAATTATGTGGAATATTATATAGAAATTAAAATTGTTTATGGATAAGTTTCCAAACATGCGAAAAAGCTAAAGTTTAGAAAGAACATATAGAGGTTGTAAGGCACAGTGTGATCTCAATCACATTTTAATTTGTAAAAAGACTTGAAAGGAATGCTGTTTTTTCTTTATGCTATTGTATGTTTCCAAATCAGCCTGTGAAAGTATCATAGACAAGTATATACACTACGATTATACAATGAAATACAACACCTATTTTCTTGTTGGAGAAATGAATGTGACATACCTGGTATTTTCCTTGATGATTAAGACAATTAAGAAGACATATCAGCTATGTTAAAAAAAATGATCAACTATAGACTTCATTTGCCAAAGTAGGCACCAGGGACAAATTAAAAAAAGAGGTTTTGTGGTCATTTTAAAAGAGTATGTGTTCATGCCAAATACAAGTGCAATTGCATGGAGTTTATTTTTTTAAGAATATTTATAAGTGGTCTAGAAAGAGATGTTTTATTTTTATATTCTTAGAGTATAGTACACATGTCAAATATAATTGAAATAATACTAAGATAGCCATTTTGCAAACAAATTTTATCTGCATGTGGTCTTCAAATCACTTGTTGATAAGATTTTTAACCTGAAATAAAGTTTGAATTCCTCTAAAATATTGACATTTTCCCTTAGGGTTATTTATATCCCAAGAGAGTGACCAGCTCAGAATCTTGAAGGAAAAGCCAAGACTTTCTTTCTTTTGACTATCCCACAAATATAAGGTCTATTCACCACAGTGTGCAGTATTGCTTGGGTGAAAGAAAAACGCTAAAAACTCTAAGGCCTCAGCAAACCGGGCAGATCCGAGGAGACTCCAGTAACCCAGGAACTCCTGTATCCTAAGACCAAAACGGAGCCAGCATTTCTCGAAGGGGATTCTGGTCCAGGAGTGTAGCAATATCTAGAGCCTGCGACAGCATGGCAGGTGCCGAGGCCTATGGCAGAAGCGCGGGGTCACCTCAGAGATGGCCTCACAAAGGAGCATTCAGACCAAACGGGTGGCAGTGCTGTTGAGGTTAAGAGGCCCCAAAGGCAATGAAACTCCAAGATGACCTTTCCTCCTTTTTACACGTGTACGTACTCCCTAATGTCAGGCCCTGAGTCCAGGTGGAGGCCTCACCTGAGGAGAAAAACCATCAAAGCGCTTCACTGACCCACGTTCACTGTGTGTTTCCCAAGCACAGGTGCCTCAACAGGAAGAATCTGATTAAGAAGTGGGCAAGAGATTCAATAGGCAACTCGCCAGAGAAGATGCACAGAGAGGCAACGGGCCCAGGAAAAGGCTCTCAGCACCACTGGCTATGAGAGAAACGCAAGTTGGAACCATGAGACACCACCTAACAAGCGTTCAGGACAGCCAGTGTCAAAGGAACAGAAAACAAGTGCGAGACGCGGGAGAGCCAGAATCCTGTGGGCTGCGGGTGGGAACGCCAGCCGTGCAGCCGCTACAGAAACAGCCTGGAAATTCCTCGAGGAATGCTTTACAAGACCACCGTGTGATCCTGCAGTTCCTCTCTGGGTGGAGGCCCCCAGAGAATTCAAAGCAGGGTCCCAAGGATGTGTTTGCACACTCATGTTCGCAGTAACCCAGAGGTGGAAGCCACCCCCATGTCTGTGGAAAAATGAATGTATAAGGAAAATGTGATGAAAAGGAACGCTGGGTGGCCCCCAAAAGGACTTTCTGACGCATGCTCCGGCAAGAAAGAACCTCAAGGCCACTTGCTCAGTGAAGTGAGCCAGTCCCGCAAGCTCAAGCGTTGCCTGACTCCACTCATAAGAGCTGCCTCAAGCACAGAGAAGGCAAATGGGTGGGCAGGTTCCGGGTGCAGGCAGGCAGGGGCATTATTGTTGGGTAGAAAGTTTCAGTGTTGTAAGGTAGAAGAGCTCTGGAGACCTGGGCACAGCAGTGAAATGTACTTAACACTGCTGAAGTGTACACTGAAAACTGTGTTGTTATTAGGTGCTGTTGAATAAATTCTGACTCATAGTGACCCTATGTACAACAAAACACACCCAGACTCTGTGCCATGACACTATGCCCTGACACTGTGCCTGACACTATGTCAGTGCTAGTCTGCTCTTCAAAGGATTTTCAATGGCTGATTGTTTCAGGATTTTTTGAGAGTGGATTGCCATGTCCTTCTCTCAATTTTGCAGTGTTAAGAATCAAACCCAGGGCCTCAGAGAGCGCAGAGCAGCACTCTACCAACTGAGCTAAACTTCAGCCCTCAAAAATGTGTAAGAAGGTGAATTTCATGTTATGTGATTATAAACACAGTTAATAATCAAAGATTTGAAAAGCACAAGTGCTTACCTCACCACGGCAATTATCGTTCAGACTGGTAGAAGCTTCATGTCAGGCTGAAAAACTAGTAGCATAATCAAGGGCCCTTTGTTCTCCGCCCTGGACCACAGTCAACTCCTTTCCCCTCTCTGTGAACCTGTTTCTGGCAGCCACTTCTCCAGGCCGTGTCCCACACCTCAGTCACCTTGCATGCTGTGGTTATGGTGGAGAGACTGGATAGCATTGAGGGTGTTGGTCTGACTGCATCCGGTACATCCATGGTTGGTGAAAATATCACTGGACTGGAGAGAATTTGAGTGTTGCCATAACTGTGATGGAAAACAGATAAAAAAGAACATGGCCTTATTTCCCAGTGAGAGCACTAACCTGGGAAGAAGGAATATCCACTGAGCATCTCCAGCGTGCTTGTGTTCTGTGCACACTTCGCATCCCGCGAAGTAACCAGGGTGTCTTCTGGGTTCTCAGACAGCTGCTTCAATCACCTGATACTGTCAGAGGGGATTCAAGTCTTTCCAAAGCCCATTTTGCCTCACCAAGAGCCTTTTGCTGCGTGAACACTCCCAGCCGCTTCTGCATCTTTATCAAATGGTTAAAGATCTCTTGTTCAGCCCTGCAGCCACACCACTGTGGCCTCTGATCCTGTCAGATCTTGGAAGCTAAGCAAGGTTGGGCCTAATTAGTACTTGGATGGGAGACTTCCTGGGAATACTGGTGCTGTAGGCTTGGGAGAAGGACCCAGCAACCCACTCCCAAAATACAATTAACCATTGATAGCCCTATGAGTAACAGAGAAGCATTGACAATAGTGTTTTGTCTGTTGTACATATAGGGTCGCTATGAGTTGGACACTGACTTGACGGCACCTAACAACAACTCTATGGGCTGGGATTTAGCTCAGTTGGTAGAGCGCTGCGCTGCAGTCTCTGAGGTCCTGAGTTCAATTCCCAGCATCGCAAAAATGGGAGAAGGATGTGGCAATCCACTCCCAAGGCAATCCCGAAACAATCAGCCATTGAAAACCCTCTGAGGGTTGCTATGAGTCGGATACCGACTCTCGACGGCACCTAACAACAACAACAACAACAACTCTTGTTCAGACCAGGGGAAACCATGAGATGTTTCCCAAAGGGTTTCCTGTCGGTGTTTGCTCTGCCAGGGGACCCTGGGCTCATGCACCCAACATATCAGTGAGGCTTGGGATTCTCTTTCCTGTCTTCTGAGAAATTCTGAGAAATCTGCTGTAAAACATCACTTCCTGGGAGGGCACAGACCACACTGCTGAGATCAACTTATTTGTATCTCCTTGGGGACGGAGATGCCAGAGCGCCCACCCTCCTGGGCTCTCTGCCTGACATCCGAGTACCAGCAAAGGTATTCGAGGAATTTGGATCCATGATACACACGCTGGCTTGAGGCCTCCAGCCGATTTTTCAGCTTCCCAGGCTCAGGGCAGCTATAAATAGGCCACAGAGGCGAAGTTCTGCCACTTGGAATTATAAACTCCTCCCAGGGATGTTAGTTTTCTTCCTAAAACATCTGCCTCCTAATGTTTGCTAGCTCTGAGGGAAGCAGGAAGACAGACATTTATTTTAGAATTTTTTTAAACTTTCCAATTTTACATGGTCACAGGCCCTTCTGCAGCCTATAGAGGCATTTTCCCATAACCAATAACACCCATGAGACCAAGGGGAAAGTCAACAGGAACATCGCCAAGCCTCAAAGGTATCTTCTAACTCACAACCTGTGTTTAATGACAAGTGAGACAGATGAGCTCTTGGTGACTGGCTTAGAGATGTTTGCAAAGGCTGCTGGGGCGCGAGGAGATGGGAAGGACACAGATGACGGTTAAGTCAGAGACTGCGGGCTCCTCGCAAGTGAGGAGAACAGCCAGGACAGAAAGGCTCTGTCCTAGAAGGCTCTGTCAAGTTGATAGGGCAGACTGTGAGCCTCTGAGCACCTGCAGTGGACCAGTGTTTCCACTGCAAGGCCCTGCAGGTCACGTTACCGCCACACGCACCTTTCACACACCTACAGCGCATATGTACAGCATCTTGACAATCTTCTGATGCAGAAAAGATAACATTGAAAACCTCACAATTATTTTCCTTTTATTTTTTACGCACATTCTCCGTCCTAATAAAGCATTTCCCATGCATATTTTTGGTGTATGTTTATATGTGTAAATAACGTTTATCTCATTTTGATTATTGCTTAGAAAAAATACAGTGGTGAGGAGGTATTTCACTTTCTATTATATGCATATTAATTTGCTGTTACATAACTAAGATTTTATTTGATTTCCACCAATACAGTAAACACTGACTATGCACCATGCAAATTCACAGTTGGTGGATGTTTGGATTATATTATTAGTATTATTCATATTGCAATGAACACTTTTTAAAATTTTTTATTTATAAATGTTAGTGGGGTATGGAGTAATAAGTCATTTGCTATATCCATTATGCAACAATTTAATAGATTTTTTTCACACATTCACCTAACATATTTTACAGAACAGTAAGAACTAAAGAAGAAAAGAAAAAAGTAGCAATTTTAATTAATATGTAATGAGAATCATATGCAATCATGGGCTATACTCATTGATTTTTTCTTTCCCTCCTTTTTTCATATATTCATATAGTTGCATCTTATATTTTGTTTTTTCTCTCTCACTTTACCCTTCTACATTGTTCCCCTCTCCCCCATCCTCCATCTCCACTCCCACCTGCTGATCCCATCCCCTCCTGTTAGTACTTTCCATTCTCAGATAAGTATGATTGTTCATTTTTACATATCTTATACATAAAAAAATTTTCCTTTAAGTTAAACTCCCACATATGAGTGAGAACATATGGTATTTCTTTTTGTGTCTGGGTTAATTCTCTTGAAATGATGTGCTCCAGTTCCATCCATTTTGCTGCAAATGACATAATTTTGTTCTTCTTTACTGCTGAGTAATATTCCATTGTGTATATATGCCACAATATTTCAGTCCACTCCTCTGTTGATGGGCATCTTAGTTGAGTTCACACCTTTAATTGTGAAGAGTGCTGCATTAAATATGGAGGTGCAGGTGTCCCTGTGGTCTGATGCCTTACCTTTGGGTATATTCCCAGGAGTGGTATAGCTGGGTTGTATGGTAGTTCTATTCTCAGTTTTCTAAGGTATCTCCATATTGACTTTCAAAGTGGCTAAAATAATTTACAGTCCCACCAGCAGTGTGAAAGTGTTCTCTTTTCTCTGTCTTCACTAGCATTGGTTATTATTTGTTTTGTTAATCTTCGCCATTCTTACTGGAGTGCAATGGCATCTCAGTGTTGTTCTGATTTGCATTTCACTAACGCTGAGAGATATTGAGCACTTTTTCATGTTTGTCGGCAATTCATATTTCTTCTTTCAAGAACTGTCTGTTCAGTTCCATTATTGGGCTATTTGTTATTTTGGTGTTTGATTTCTTAAGTTCTTTGTATACAGGGCTATAGTAGTAAAAATAGCTTTGTACTGGCACAAAAATAGGCCTTAAGATCAATGCAACAGAACTGAAAACCCAGAGTACACTCATGCAACTCAGGCACCTAATCTTTGACAAAGGGGCTAAAGATGTATATTGGAGAAAAGATAGCCTCTTCAACAGATGGTGCTGGGAAAATTGGATATGCACATGTAGAAAAATGAAGATAGACCAACATCTCTCAAACTGTGTGAGAGTCAACTCAAAACAGATCAGAGACCTCAATATAAAACAGGAAACCTTGAAACTACTAAAGAAAAGATAGGGAACATGCTCTAACATATAGGCAGTGGCAAGTACCTTCTTAACAAGATTCCAATTGCCCAGGAAACTGCACCAAGAATTGAAAAAAGAGATTACATAAAATTAAAAAGCTTCTTACGGGAAAGGAAACAACAGAGTAAAGGGAGAGCCCACAGTATGAGAGAAAATGCTTGCATCCTGCACATAAGATAGAGGACTAATTTCTAGAACGAACACCTTTTATTACAGTTTTCTTCTTAGGTTACTTTCTTGAGGTAAAATTCTATGTCACTATCTTTAAAGAGGTAATATTGCTGGGTGAAGCACAGGCCTGTATCCTAGTGACTCAGGAGGTGGAGGCAGGAAGACTGTGAGTTCAAGGCCACAGGAAGACAGCACAACTTAGTGAGATTCTGTCTCAAATAAAAATTTTAAAATGGGCTTGGGGTGCAGCCCAGTGGTAGAATGCTTACAAAATATGTGGGAGGTGGGTTCAACCCTCCAGAATCGCAAAAACTAAAGTAATATCAAAGGTGGTTCCAGTGTCTTCACTGGTTATTCTATGTTCAGGGGCCTGGATTACCTGAGTTAAACCACCCTCATTCCTGGCTGGAGGAATTGCACACTGGCTTTCTCTGGCTCTCAAAGTATCTGCCCCTCATGCTTTCTCTTTCTTTTATCTCCCTAACGAAAAGAAGACTGCACAGTTTGTCTCATCCGCAGCGACTCCTTCAGTGCCCAGGCCCTGCTCTCGTTTCCTCCCACTATTTGCTCTGCTCTTAGCCTCTATTCTCCTTTTGAACAAGTCCTACTGCAGACAATGAAACCAGAAAATCAGCTCTGAGCTGCCATAGGTAATCCAACAACCCTAAAAGCAAGGAGTGACACATTTCTCAAAGCCACATGCTGGTCATCTCAGATCTTTCTTGGGCTGAAATCCAGTGTCCCTCCCAGCTGGCAGCTGGCAGGTGTCTAGCCACCAGGCTGGAGCCACGCTGGGTCTGCCCCGCTGCCTATGGTGGGAACACAGCACAGGCCTGAGGCCAGCCCTGCCTGGGCTCCATGACACAGTCTTCCAAGCTGCTTAGAGTCCCCCGTGGTCCCCTCGTTCTGCCTGCTCAGTGCCCACTGGCCTAGCCTGTGCACATCCTTTCCTCCAAGGCTCCTTGGCTCAGAGATGTCCCCAGATTTGCATGAGAACAGGAGTGCAGACAGGAAGGCAGGCCCACAGAGCTCTTCACCCTAGTGCCGTCTCCTCCAAGACAAGACCTACCTCTTCTCAGCTCATCAAAGGCCCTGTTTCTCCCAAGTCCTGGGCTGATCTTCCAGGCCCCATCTCCAGGGTTCCTGTGGTCCTGCAGGAATCTCGCCCATCAAGTCCAAAGCCCCTTGGAGCCAGCGCACAGCAGCAGGTGTCCACCCGGCGGCGTCTGCCTGGTTCTCATGCAGCCCCTCTGCTCTCCCCACCCCTGCTCTCCCCGCCCCAAGGCCTCCCTTTCGCCTGTCTCTGAGTGCTGTTGTCGGGCCTGCATGGCACCCACACCAAGTCCCATGAGGTGGCCTGCATGGCGCCCTAGCCACCGTGAGATGGCTGAGCAGACGCTCTCAATTATCTGCTTCTTTTGCCCTTGGTTCTCATTTCTTTACATCCCAGCTCTTCCCCAGACCTTGGCTCAGCCTGTTGCAGTCTCACCAGGACCTGGCTCCCCTCCTTTTGGACCACGGCTTCAAACCAGAGGCTTCTGCCTCTGATCTGCAGACCCACCTGGTCTACAGCTCCCCTGGCGTGTCCAGCAGGGGCCTGGGACTGACATAACCAGAGCCTCAGACCCAGGGACGCCTGTCTCTGTGGATTCTTCCTCCCAGGTGTGGGGCAGGATGTCTCCGTGTTCCACAAGACAAGCAGGTCAGAGAATTTCCTTATGGCCTGCTCTAGGCAGGAAGTTGGAGGGATGGAGGGGAAGGTGGATGCTCTTGGGCTTTGTGGTCTGCTTTGGGGAGAGGACTGTAGTTTCTACGACCTGCTGGGAGGAAGACAAGCTCTAGTGTCTATGGCTGGACTCAGGGAAGGCTGGGGCGGGGGAGACAGGATTCGGAGATGGTAGAAGAGAGACTTTTCTCCTGAGGCCTTTATTTGGGGCATCATTTGTGGCCCACGATTGAATGAGTCCCATTGCTCACAGAAAAAACCACAGCCACCTCCAGTGTTTGTCAGAGAGCAGTTTAGCTGTCAATTGACTGACTGCAAGATGACATTGGTGGGAACCTCTAGTGGGAAATTCTGTGCCTGTGTGTGAAGTTAAAATAGACCTTTTCCATTTCCCGTGTGCTTGTGAGAAGAGCCTCCCTAGTGTCCCAAAGCTCCTCCCTTGGAGCCAACACCGCACTTGTTATAAACATAGCTGAGCATGAACTCCAGGTGTCCATCGGGAAAGAGCAGCTTGGCCCTGCCCTGCTCAGGAGGAGGTTACCAGTCTTCAGATTCCTTAGTTCATGGAATCCTCCAAACCTTGTTACATCAAAATGATAAAAAGTTACACAGGCTCAGAAGTTTAATGATAGATCCAGGTTCACATGACAATGAACACTGCCCTTGGGTCCATGCATTGGTCCACCCTAAAACAGCTACAATACGCACACTTGGATCCAGGGCAGTGACATCAGATGGACACAGAGTGACCGCGATCATGAAATTGTGGAGGCTAACTATTGAGTAGTACATGCAATGAAATTAGTACAAAGTGTTTAAAGACAGGTAGGTTAATCATTTATTTATATATGGAGGAAAATCTCTTACAACTGAATTAAAAGTTTGCAGGAGAGGAGTATTTTATGTTTATATTAAACAATGCTTAACTGGATAGTAAATTCTGTCAGTATAGAAAAAATTTTTTTTGGAATTATGGAAGAAGAAAATAATATAAGCTTCAATTCATAGTTACATAGTTGGCTGGAAAAATGCCAGTTCGACCTCGAAGTTTTCCTTCCCACCAGTCAAAATTTGAGTCAGTTTTTGACAAAACTGTGATTGTGTCTCCAGCTTGAAAACTCAAGTCCCCTGGTTGTTGTCCATCAAAAGAGTACAGTGCTGTCACTTCTACTGGCTGATCTGAACTGCCTAAAACACGAAAAAGATTCAAATTATCCATGCTTCCTAGGGGAGAGGTGGAAACACTTGTGGGTCAAAGAGAAACTGAGCAACGAATGTTCAGAATTCTGTTTCTTAAGGTAGCAGAACCCATGGCACCGTCTCTGCGGAGTTCACCACATTATTAAACCTAGGATTTTCTCCTTTGAGAAGAGCAAATCTACACAGTCAGACCTGCACGTTATTATACGCCTGACTGTGTATTTAGCAAGTGTTTGCAGTCTAAGCATTTGAATTGTGAATTATCCCTAAGAGAGTTTTTGTTTCCCCATTTTGATGGAGGGTTTTTATACTTTCCCCATTGCTATGGTCTGAATGTTTGTTTCTTCCCTGAATTCACATGCTCAAATCTTAACCCCAAAGGAATGGGCATGAATGGGATCAGTGTCATCATGAAAGAAGCCCAAAGAGCTCCTGCCCCTGTGGCCGGGCAAGCTGGCCATCAGGAGGCTGTGAGCCTCGGCAGACACCAAGTGTCCCCACACTCTGACTCCAGACTTTCAGCCCACAGAACCATCAGAAATGAACACCAGCTGTGTGAGCGCACCCAGGAGGTGGACAGTCCACTGGCTTGTTCAATTCAAAGGCCCCTTTAGCAACCAATACCTGAGTCTGGGTCCAACCTCATCAGTCTTTAGAAGCAGGAGTCTGGAATAAAAGTCTAAGTGCCTGGGCTCCTTTGCTGTAAACTTTTGTCCTTTAACCACTTTCCTCCCACAGGACATGTGTCCATCAGTCAGACCTGATCATCTCAGCTGTCTTTACCCTGGCCATGACTCACAGAGGGAAGTGTGTTTTGAAACCTCTCAGAGTGTCTCAGCACCCCAAGCCTAGACCAGCCCCGCTCAAGGCCAACCCACCATACCGGCTCCATGCAGGACAACAGTCAAGCCCTCAGAAGCATGGAAACCTCAGTCAGCAGAGGCCAGCTGACCAAGAAAAAGCCAGAAGCCCAGATCCACCGGGAAAGACACTGTCAACATGTTTTCACTGCATACTTTTAAAAACTTTGTTCCCTAATTTCTTGACATTGTTATTTATGTGAAATGGTTAAATTCTCAATAGTTTATTACATCGGTGGCGGATGGTTTTGTGATCTGATGACAGAAACTTAGGGCCATGGCGCATGTCCTTTGTTCCCAGTGTGTACCCCACTCACATCAGTCAAAATGTGAGCTGGTTTTTGACAGAACTGTGATTCTGTCTCTTATAAACAATTGCTAACTCTTTCAAGGAAAATTTCCAAAGAATATTCAAGTAAGGCAGATGGAAGGGCTGTTTTGCTACAGAAAAATCAAGTTAGTTTTATGAAGTAGCCCCAAATAGTTGCAAAATATTTGAACATGAAGAATAATGAAAAAATCTTTAAAAATATAAAATTCATGGGGCCAAAACCCAGAGAAAATGTAATAGAAACTATGATATGATTCAAAAATAAGCTCAGCATTCTGCTCTCACTTACTATTTGGAAGTCCCCAGGACCACTTGTGCCACGTGTGGCCCACGAGCAGGTGCCTTTCAAGACCTCACACCTTAGTTCTCTGCCACCCTCATCGCCTTGGATTAGAAGCACAACACTTTCCAATGAAGTACCTGTAAGACTACTGTGGGTATCCCATAAATAAAGGGAGGCTGGATATTTTCCCAGAGATTTTCAGAATCTATCAGATTAGTTAGAAAATTTGTGATTATAAGATGGTTGTACATCATTTTTAACAAATAACTTCCTTATTTACCGACTCTCTCAAAGCTGGAAAGCTCAGGATACAGCTTATATTCATTCCTGTTGCCTGTGAAAAAGAGAAAGGAGATTTAGAAAGCTTACTCCTGTGTATAAAGAAAGGCCAAATCCTGTTCTTGATAAGTCTCTCAAGTTGGTAGGAACATCACCAGTTGGTCCAGCTATAAACCAAGAGGTGCCTGGCCAACCTGCAAGACACACCAAGTACCAGGCGTTGTGTACCTGGTATCTGTGTGATGCAAAACATCTCTTTCAGAAGCAGTCATGGAATACCAAAGAAGAAAAGATCACAGCCCTCAAGCCAGTGACTGCTAGACATTCTTGCTTGTCTAACTCCTAAAATAA
>VMDO01017816.1:23708-43981 GCA_007922755.1 Pedetes capensis
TGTCAGTGCTTCTCTGCTGTTCATAGGGTTTTCAATGGCAGATTGATTTTTGGGAGGGGGTTGCCAGGTCCTTCTCCCAAGCCTACAGCTTCTGGTGTTCCCAGGCGGTCTCCCATCCAGGTACTAACCAGGCCCGACCCTGCTTAGCTTCCGAGATCTGACGGGATCGGATGCCACAGGGCTACAGCTGCAGGCTAAAATAATTTTAGATAGCATATATTCACACTGGGGTACAGTTTTTATTTGACACCTAAAGTTCATTATAAATTTAAACAGTTGCAAGGGGAATACTTGCAAAATATTTTACATATTACTTAAAATAAATAGTCATATTTCTTCTTTTTTTTTTTCCCCTGGTACTAGGAGCTGAACCCAGGGCCTGGCACTTGCATGCTTTGCAAGTGCTGTATCACTGAGCTGCACCCTCAGCCCATTTGTTTTTACTTTTTTGAGACAGGGTCTCGCTAAGTTACGCAGACTGCCTCTGGTCTCCATCCTCCTGCCTCCACCTCCTGAGCCACTGGGATTATAGGCCTGGGCCACCGTGCCTGGCTATATTTCTTCCTTTTTGAGTAAGAGACTCTACATGCTACAGTGATCCAAATCCCACTACCTCCAGTTAACAAAAAATCAACAAGCCATTTCTCATAGTCAAAATGTATAGCACTCACTTTCAACCTTCAAACTATACTTTCATTCCACTTGTCCCACAGATTTTAGAGTACTATATTAGTATTATATTTTATGTAACATTTTCTACAACAAAAATCTGTATATAAATTCACTTTTTAAATTTTATTTTAAGTAAGCACAGGGTCTACTCTTGTAGAATGAGTTACCATTATAGTCATTTAATGTAGACAACTGATTAAAATCTTAGATTTATTCTCAATTTGTTAGGTTGTTAAATATAAAAGTAAAATTTTATTTTAAATGCACCTCAATAGATGGATGCAATTTTTTAAAAACTAATTCACGCATACAGGATGTCTATTTCTTATTGCTAGAATGAGGTAGGTTCAACATCAAATTATATTTTAGTGTTTATTTTGATAGATACAGGTGCTAAGAGAGGTTTTTTATTTGCTTGTTTTATTTTTGAGACAGTGTCTGGGGTTCAAATGGTCTTCCTGCCTCTGCCTCCCAAGTAGCTGGGACTAAAGGTACCCACACCAGGCTATAAAGGTGGTTCTTATAAAAACTTGGGAGGGCTATAAGGAGGTATTTTATCGTAATATAACTAAATTCTTTGATAGGCCTGAGATGGAAAGGGAAACTCATATAGTTATCTATTACTAACACAACAGAATAAAGTATTTATAAGATAATAAAATATTATTATAACTGTTTAGGTGATAGACACCATGTGATTTTAAAGTAATTACTATATAAGGATATTAATAACTATTTTCATAATTCTGATGATAATTCAATAAGGTCTTTCTTCAGTTTTGCTGAGAGCAAAGACAGACAGATCACTTGTGTACGAGAGGATTTGTGCTCCTCTGAGCCAAGCAGAAACTATACTTACCCCTACATCTACACTTCAGATTGGATCTTGTTCTTACCATTTAGGGCAACATCAAGTACTAAGAGTCAGTGTGGGCTGGGGTTTGCTTTTCTTCTTCAAGTGTAGACAAAATGAGCGTGAAAGATAGACGATGAAGAGGAGGCCCGTAAGCCATCCCCTGAGCTGGGCTGACTCTGAGACAGAACTCCTCCATAAACTGGAGGTGTGGCACCTGCAGTCACAGCTGCCTGTGCCCATGTGCCTGGCAGCCTGTGTGCTCTGCAGGCAGGACTGCGCCTCGCTGCTCATGAATACAAGGACAGCGAAGTGCACAGGGCGGCGCAGGGAGGAGGGTGCAAATGTCCCAGAAGAATCTACTTCAAGAAGCTAAAGAAGTACTTTTGGGTGAATAACCAGATATTAGACAGACAAAATACATGCCGATCAATATTTCCTCAATTCTGAAATGAAGATGAGAACCATGACTACAAAGTACTGAGGAATAAATCTAACAAAAAAGGCACAGAAACTACGAAATATTACTGAAAGATGTGAAATATCTCAAAAAATGGAAAGCATAACATGAAGATTTTGATACACCTCAAATTAACTTATACATATAATTTCATTATGATTACTATTCAAAAATTATAGAATGAATATAAGTGTATAATATTATTTTAACTAGAATTGTATTTTGGGAGAGGAGGTAAGAATTGATAAAATGATCTTAAAGTATATGAAGAGTAAATCCACAGAAATTAGAAAATAACAATATCACTAGAAAACCTAGGAGGCTGTAAATACAGTCTTGAATAGGAGAAAGGAAGACCTTCTTAACCATGACTAAAAAATCCAAATCTATATGAACTATATAACAAGCATATTTTTATGTAAAACTTGATGCTTTCAGAAAGTCAAAAATATGAAAAACAATATCAAAAGATAGAAATAAATGTAGGAAATATTGCAACCTAAGTGACGGATCAAGCTTTTAATATAAAAAGCATTTTCACAAATTGAGAAATAACCAAATATCCCAATAGGAAAAAATCGACCAATGAAATAAGAGAATTTTCATCTAAGATTAAATGCAACAAACCAGCAAGTACATGAAAAGAGCTCTTGCCCTCAAATCCAATCTGCACAATTTTAATCCACATATGATTTTGTAGCCCTCTAAAACTGCTGAAAGGATATGCGTTAGATTAGAGAAAATATGGTATTTAAATTCATTAACAGTTGGGGGTGAACGCGATCTAATTAACAAGGAGATATAATCAGCCTTGATTGACAAACACTTCAAAAACGTTCCAACACAAACAGATGTGAGGAATGTATGTGCCCAGGAACATTAGGGTGGGCAATGTTACCGAGGTAATGTCAATGATACAGTGTACAGATTGTGGAGGTGCATACAGTGTGGTATATCTATGGTGGGGGATAAATACGGTAGGGGATGAAGATGGTGGGAATGTTTGTGGTGGGCATGAAGAAGATGGTGAGAAATCTTGTGGTGGGGAATGTCAAGAACCAATAAGCAGAAACTGGACTGAAAATCTGAGAAAATGGATAGAGAACATGGAGGAGGGTGCTGAGGACAAGCTTCCTGCCCCAGGAAGGACTCTGATATTTATTCTGTTCCTTCTTCACTAAAAATCATTACATTTTAACATGTAATTTCTCTCCTGTTCTACTGATAATTCTTTAAAATCAGGATCTAAGTGACAGCCATCTTGTGTTTTCAAAAGCCACAGCAGAGCGTCTCTTGTGTAATAACCATTACATGAAAGATCATCTACTTTAATATAACGCCTTTTACTGCTAACCTTAATTCTAAGAGTGACTGTCATAAAAATGAATAACAGAGAGGTAAAGAATGAACCTGGGTGTTTTATAAATTTTAAAAACACTTTATAAGGCCTAAACTTCCTGGAATGTATGATAAAATTATTATTCAGAAATGTAAATTTATGAGTATACATGAAAAGATAGGTTTATGTGTTCTCCTTTCAAATCACTGGGATAACACTCTTTGAAAGAAATGTCAAAACAAATGATAAAAACTTTACAGATAAATCTTGTAAATTTAAGAAAGCATCTTATGAATGAAAAAACTTTTCATAAATTATACCAGTGAAAACTTATGTTATGATTTAGAAGACTCTGAGCATTTATTTTTCTCCTAAAACCCTATTAGTTCTTCTACTTGACTCTATTGCTTGATTTCTTAATAATATTTAATAATTACTTAAAGACAAATGTGCTTAAATTGAAACAAAAGTATTTACTTTGGGAGCCAGAGTTCAGCTGGACTGGTGCAGACGATTGCTGTGGTCTTGACGATGGTTTTGGAGGTAACTCTTTAACCTGAGGGGAACAAGAATAAATACACATAATTCTAAAACACTGTTTTTACATAGGAACACAGAACATTTTTTGCTTCTGATGACCTTACGTAGTAAATTTCATCCTATGCACTTATTACATGAGGCACCCTGCCAGCTCCTATGTCCGGCTTTGGCCCTGTGTGGTACAGCTGGATGAGCAGGGTCAGAAGGGGGCGAGTGAGGACTCTCTTACTGGTGCTTCCTTGCCCCCTTTGTACACGGTCTGTGGGGCTGCAGGTGCAGTGATGTGGGCACCAGAACCAGTCAGTGGGGAAAGGCAGGGACTACAAAGACCCGGGCTTCAGTTTCATTCTGCACAGCCGGGATCAGCGGAGCCTCAAAGGGGGTTGTGGGACAAGGAGAGTAACGCACGCAAGAGCCTGGGAACGTCAGGGCAGGACAGCAGCAGCTGATGTTAATTTTATTAACTAACATCATCAACAAGTGCAATCATAGATGATGGACTATTTGTCCTTGAATCTGTATAGAAAATGTCAAAGGCCCAGGAAATTTTCAAGATGAATTTATGGAAGTAAATCACAAAGGAAGCTGAGCAGATCCACGGGAACCAGCTGTCAGTGTCAGGACATCCTCAGACTGAAATCTGGTGGGCTGCGGAGAGAAACAGGGAAACCGAACACGGCACCTTCCTCTGCTCCCGCGACGCTTTCCTCATGTTGATGCGCTGGCCTTCGTTTTCATACTTTTCAGTGAAGGAATTGAGAATTTCATAAAGATCTTCTGCCTGAGCAGGAGGTGGGACATCTCCAAATAAAATGTCATAGGCGCGGATGTCTTGACAGTAAAATCTAATCACAAGGTAACATTAAAAACGTTTCTTTAGCAGACACAGACCTTTTCTGGAGTTAAACATAACACACACACAAACACACACATGTAATCACGCCATAGTCCATACGCACTACATTTTAAACAATACCTACAAGCCTTAGCCCATGCTCACTCTTAGATGCACCTCTAAGTTCACCTACAGAGGCAAGCATCATAAATATTCTGATATATACTCTTTTATTAATACAAAAAGTACATCTACATAGACATACAAATGTGGAAATATACAATTCATACGACTCCATATGTTTTTATAGGATTTTACTTTTTAAGCTTGTTACAAAAATAGTTCCACCAAGATGGCTTTATAATTTCTTTAAAATGTTTATTTTTTAATCAAAGCTAAATAACAGTTTGCCTTACAAGTTTGAAAGCCCTGAAATTCATTAAGTAGATTTTTTTTTTAGTTTATCCAGGATTTAGTTGAACTTTAGAGGAAAAGTCTGCCAAAGGGCTAGAATTAAGAGTTTCTAAAAGCATTTTAATTTATATTTCTCAAATTAATGAAATAAAAAATGAAAACATCACTTTTGATTCTAAGACTTATGCAAGACTTAATTTTCCCCATTCCTACTATTCCCAGATTTCCTGGTTTATATTTCATAGCACAAAGAACTACTGAATTCTTGAGAGAACTGGGTGAACCTGGTATAAGCTCTCACTCCTGCAGTGGTGTATCTGCCACTGCCACTGTGGGCCACCACTGTGCTGGCTCCCTGGGGACTGTAACTCTGGAGTGTGCAGGTTCTGGGAGGGGTCCTGACGGCCACTCCAACTTCTTACCTTCCCTCGGTCTCATACACTTTATAGTACAATTCTAAGAGATGTTTTGGGAAAACTACCCAGATGCCAGATTAAAGAAGTTTCCACCAGGTGTGGTGGCACATGCCTATAATCCCAGCTACTCCGGAGGCTGAACCAAAAGGATCACAAGTTCAAGGCCCACTGGAGCTACTACATAGCAAGCTCAAGGTCAGCCTGGGCAAGTTAGCAAGGCCCTGTTTCAAAATAAAAATAAAAAGGCTGTGGATGTAGCTCAGTGGAGAGCCTTGCTTAGTGTGCACAAGGCCCTGGGTTCAAATCCCCAGTTATGAAAAAAAAGTTTCCTTCAACAAATAGGATCCTTCCAAATCCTTTAAAAAAAAAAACTGAACTGTGTTTTAAATCAAAATTGGTCTCTGTTTGGTATGAAGGGATGACATGGGGAGAGTGTGGTAACAGGGAATGTCTCACGATGAGGCACTTTTGATTGACCCACAATTTCACCTGGTGTGACTGCCACAAATGTTTGTAAAATACAACTAGTGGAATGTGGCATGGCCACTAACTTACGCTTATGATTCTTATGTTATAATGCCAAGTGGAAAAACATATTTACAATTAAGTGTATATCATAATTATAACCATATTTGGGAGAACAAAGAAAAATATGCTGATGAAAATGTTGGAAGGCAGAAAAGAAAAATGTAAATAGCTTTGATCTTAAAGAGGTAGAATTTTGTTCTTTTTCTGTGTAACTACATATTACTTTTATTTTGAAATTTTAAATATAAAAGTACACTTAGAGCCACATCTTCTTGTATTTAAAAGAGTATATGCGTATACTCCACAAACTCATAACTACTGTACCAATTTTCAACTATTATCTTCTCATTGCACATTCTTTAAGCCAAGTAAAATCACCGTGGCATGAACTTACTTCCGGTTAGTTTCTTTCCTTTCGATCAAACAGCTCCCTTCCAGGGAAATACCTGCGAAGAGGCCCCTGGATTTGCAGTAAGTGAAGACGGCCGCAGAGCTTCTCAGGGACACGTTTCCTTCCAGGTTCCTGTAAAGGATGAAGGACTGAAAGGACACCTGGAACCACGTGCACTTCCTGGCCCCGCCCTGGCCCAGTGGGTTTTGCAGGTGTTCCTTCCTTGGCTAAGGCGGAGTTCCCACAGGGTCCACAGGAGGGCTGCAGAGTGCCTGGGGACTCCCAGGGAGGATGGAAAGCCTGCGCTTTCCACACAGGGAACACATGGAGAGCGCTCAAGAGTCTGGATTCTCCTTACCTGGGGTACTTCCATGCAACCTGCACACTTTCGCAGTGTTTTGCCCTGTGACTTCCACTAGCAGGCTGTGTATACAATTTAAGACACAGTCATTTCAACTATTTATGATTTTGTTCGAAAAAAAGTTTTTCTTCCCTACTCAAGGCTGCTCTTTATCAGTTAATAATATATTGACTTGCCTTGTTGTTGTTGTTGTTAGGTGCCATCGAGTCGGTATCCGACTCATAGTGACCCTCATAGGGTTTTCAATGGCTGACTGTTTCGGGATTGCCTTGGAAGTGGATTGCCAGGTCCTTCTCCCATTTTTGCGGTGCTGGGAATTGAACTCAGGACCTCAGAGATTGCAGTGCAGCGCTCTACCAACTGAGCTAAATCCCAGCCCTGACTTGCCTTAGCTACCTCAAAGCTTAGGCCTGGGATAAAAAGTTCAATTCCCAGCACCACAAAAATGGGAGAAGGGCCTGGCAATCCACTCCCAAGGCAATCCCGAAACAGCCAATGAAAACCCTATGAGGGTCGCTATGAGTCGGATACCGACTTGACGGCACCTAACAACAACAATAACCTCAAAGCTTAAGGTAAATTTTATCTTAAATTTCAACAGAAACTGTGACCTGTTTTTCTAAAACACTTTGTTTCTTCTTGTATATTCTGGTTTCAGATTTTCTAGTTTATCCTCCTGGGATGTTTTTTGTGAGTTTCTTTTGTGATGGCCTTAAATACTCTGGTGGATGCAGACATCATAAATTTATTCATTTTAATTCAAATTTCCTCTTGACACAAAACTGTGTACTTTTCCAAGTCCATATGGCTAAACATTTATTCCAAAAACATAAGACTCACCTTCCCAAAGGCCCAACTGCCACAGTAAAATTCCCTCCAAGTGTCAGGTTTCCACCCTTTGCAAATGCTTCTACTGCTCTGCCATAATTCAGAATTATTACCAAATCTGACACCTAAAATACAGAAACCCACCAATTTAAAAACAGTTACAATTAAGTATCACTTAAAATATATGTTGATTTGAACTCCATATATAATGTAGTAAAATGTCAACGTAGACAGAGAACAAATATGGAAGAGAATATGAGAGAGGAGCCCTTATTCTGAGCTGATGCAGTGAGAAGCCATCACTGCACAGGGGTCAGTGGTGAAAACCTCAAGCCACCTGGGCCTTCCCTGCAGTCTCCTGTGTGGTCCTCATTACCTCTGTTCACAGCTGGCTGTGGCTGGTAACACGAAGGCCCAGGGAGGCTGCAGCCTGTGCCTGTTGATAAGCAGGACAGATCGAAACAGCAGGTGGGAGACACGGAATGTGCTCGCTGATCTCAGACCCAGAGAACGTGGAGCCAGGGCTGTCAGGAGGCAGGTCTGACAAAGGTCCTACCCTACACTCCTGGCAAGGCCGTGTGCCGCCGCTAAGCACACTGGACCCTGGACTAGGGGCCACGAGGTTCAAAACACCAGGAGCTGATCCGTTTTCACTACTGATGCCCACGGACATGACTCAGTGCTTCTCTAGGAACAACCAGAAATATTCCACTGAAAGCTGGTGGCATGTCAACGTGGAAGAAGCGTCACCAATGATCGAGTTCCATAGCTGTGGGGACTCCAAGAGGGGGACGAAAAATAGTACAACTCATCAAGGGCAACCTGGGAGACCCCAGTGCCAACCCCAGCTTCTCTCCTCAGAAGCTGAGCGAGCCAGCGCACATCGGTGAGCCCTTAATTTCTGATCCGTTTACACTGACGTCTCATCATGTGACCTGTCTCAGAGGTCAGGGGAATCGGATGTGTGTGTCACATATACCTGCAAAATCGAAGGTGTAATGTCAGGTGCTAAGAATTTGGCCTCAAAATTGAAACTGTCTGGGTGGGAATTTCACTGTTGCCTCTCACATGCTGTGTGACCTTGGGGAAATTATGGAGGTGCTCAGCACCTCAGGTTTCCTTCTCTGTCCCATGGGTATGATAACAAGAGCCACTTCTGCAAGAGTGTTTGAGGAAGCATTGAAATCATCTGTGAACCCTAAGACCGGGCAGACCCTAAGGGTTGCCTTACTTGTATAGCTCTTTAAGCTTTTCTGAATATTTTCAAATGTATGATTTCATTTGATCTACAGAAAGTTTCTGCTACTACCAAATGAGATTACACTTCAAAGAACTGAATGAGTTTCCTGATATAAGTGGTGGTGTTAGGTGCTGTCGAGTTGGGTCCAACTCATAGTGACCCTCATAGGGTTTTCAATGGCTAATTATTTCAGAATTGCTTCTGGAGTGGGTTGCCATGTCCTTCTGTTTTTGTGGTGCTGGAGATTGAACCAAGGGCCTCAGAAAGCACAGAGCTGTGCTCTACCAACTGAGCCAAACCCCAGCCCCCTGACGTAAGTAGCTGCTTAATATCTAATCCTTGACCAATGCAGAAGGCTTCTCCTTAGCTCCTGCCAACTGCTATTTTCATTTTACAGATGGACAATTTCCGAGGACTGTGGTGTTGAATGACAGAATGACTTAGCGTTTCTTATGCAAAGTTAAGCGCTTTTGCTGGTGACTGTGTAAGCTGGACCTCACAGGCACTTTGAGATAACAAAGCCACCTTGAATTGCTTGGTACACTCACACTCAGTAAATGTACATCTCTGCTCAGAACCCTGCAGCTGACCTAGCTGCTATGTCCTTTGGCCTAGCACATCTCAGAGCAGCCAAGTAAGGTGAAGCTCTAAGAGCAACCGACGGGAAAAAGCGATCTTCTAATCTTCTGTCTGGGCTGGGATTTGGCTCAGTGGGTACAGCACTGCGCTGCCGTCTCTGAGGTCCCGAGTTCAATTCCCAGCACCGTAACAATGGGAGAAGGACTTGGCAATCCACTCCCAGGGCGATCCGGATACAGTCGCCATTGAAAACCTTATGAGGGCCGCTATGAGTCGGATACCGACTCGACGGCACCTAACAACAACAGCGACAATCTTCTGTCTGGTCTCTATTCAGTTCCTTTGAGATAAAAGTAAGATGACCCTGTGTTCCTTGGTGACACCACCAATGAGACAGAGACCAAGTCCGCTGCGCAGAGCCTCCAGGAGCATGTGGGCTTGCGGTTTATCTCCACAGCAGAGAATGCGGAACAGAACAGATCTGCAGCAGAGCAACGCTGCCACTGCAGAATGCGAAAACGCTGAAGGAGTTTGCGTTAAAATCTAATTAGCCGGTGAGGTGAACATTTTTACATTAAGTAAATCCTTAAACATATGAATTAAAAATGACAACCACTAGTCAGAAGAGCGGGGAGAAGTTCTCAGGAAACTCCCACTGTCTGAGCTGCTCTCTTGGAATCAGTTAAGGACACCAATACCACCTCCCTGAGTCCCTGACATGGCTTTCCCATAATCAAGAATCTCCCATGGTGACAGTAAGAGGCCAACAGCTGTCAAGCCCGTATCTGAGGACCTGGAAAGAAGGCCTGGGGCTACCTTGTTTGGCCCCATGGGAGGCCTTCTGCCTACTCTCCACAAAGGCCAAGCCACTCTCTCCCCTCCATTCTCTCAACCCACCGTGGGCTCACATGGGAGCTGACTGTGCGTGAGCTGCAGCCTTCCCAGACCCCGACACGTGAGGCAGAGCCAGTGTCACCATGCAAACCAAACCTGGGGTCATCTCACAATACCTTCCATTCCTCCCATAAAAGCTCCGGCCCTCACCCATGAGTTTTGGGGACTTGGAGGCTGAACCCTGATATGACCATTAACTTCCTTCGAGTTATGGAAGCCCCTTCCTCTTCAGGAAATGGAATGGCTCATCTAAATTCTCCCTGCAAAGGCTGAGTCATTTTTCAAATTCAATGAAGGCAAGACGGACCACAGTCCAGCATGAACCCTGACTTTTGGTAGAAAAACAATCAGATAAATCCAAAAATAAGCCATGAATGGGACTTTTCAGTACTTTGAGCTTCATTATAATTATCCCCAAAAGAAAACAGCAGTATTTAAACCATGTCTTGGCATTCTTTTCCTTGGGCCGCTGACTTCACTTGTCAGAATCATACCTCTTTACCAGCCTCTCTCTCCTACCCATACAACTCCCCTCCCCAGACAACACTTGTAGCCATTCGCTAATCTAGACCATCACTGAGTGCCCGCTACATGCAGGAACTCGGTAGACATTCATTTTCCACCCCGCAGAAGCCAAACCTGAATGTTGGTGCTGATGCGCTAGTGGCTCTGGCTACACCTGTAGTTGCTGGAACTACGGGTCCTGGGGACAGTCCATCAGCCTCAGGTGGACACTCACCCCACTGAGTAGCAGCAGGAGGCAAAAGCTGACAGGGGTAGTCTTGGTCTACAGCCGGGGGCGCGCAGCACCTTCCCATAGCTCATTCTCTTTAGCTATAAAAACTGACACCAAGAGCTGGGGCCAAAGGGCACAAAATTAAGATTGCAGCCTTCTTAGAGCTTTCTAAGGTGCCCACTCCACGTGATGGATCTGGAACAGCAGTGAACAGCGCAGAACACACTGCTCAAACCACCTGCTGTGTGCTGGAGAACACTTGAGGAGGCCAGGGTTTAATGGGGTGGACACATGGAGGGCAAATCATGGAGAGATGTCCACAGAAGAAGACTGCCCAGGCGTAAAAATGACGTGCATCACAAGCTATGGCCTAAACCGGGAAGGTTTGTTGCCAGTCACAAATAGTGGAGTGGGGAAGAGGTTACTTAAGAACGATCTTATCCAATCTTCTTTCTATTTTACAGGCTTGATTCAGGAAGATTAAGTACTTTGCCCAAGGCTCTATGCTTAAAGGAAGAGCTAAACTGTGAATAACGGGCTGGGATTTAGCTCAGTTGGTAGAGCGCTGCGCTGCAGTCTCTGAGGTCCCGAGTTCGATTCCCAGCATCCCAAAAATGGGAGAAGGGCCTGGCAATCCACTCCCAAGGCAATCCCGAAACAGTCAGCCATTGAAAACCCTATGAGGGTCGCTATGAGTCGGATACCGACTTGACGGCACCTAACAACAACAACAACAAACTGTGACTAAAGTTGACTCCCCGTCTGGTCTGTCATGTGTCTGCAAATCAATATGCCATCTGAAGATGCAGTGGTCTTGGATCCGTGGGAATTTGGCTGGAAGCACACACAGTGCAGTAAAGACATCCAGAGCAGGGGACGCAGAGCTCTATAGACCCACTCCCCAGTACAACCACAATTCCTGGAAAGAGTTATTCTAAGAAGCATTTGACATCTCTGGAAATTTCCCTATTGGCACACAGCAAGTGGAGAAGATGAAGAAAGATATTCAGGGACTCTGTTATGTTTTGGCTGCTGCAGCAGGAGCAGGTAGCTTTGTGCCGCATTCATGCCCCAGGTCTGCCTGGTGGAACCTCTGAGAGGGGCGGGGCAGGGACCCAGCTCCCCAGCTCCCAGGTCGGGGCCACAACATCCCCAAAGAGGAGTCCTAGCCAGTCCTCCTGCCCACAGCACCGTGGGGCACAAGATCTGTCCCCAAGGAGAGGTTTGTGCCCCTCCTCGGCAGCCCTGCCCCCAGCAGTAGAACTAAGTGCCACGGGAAAAGCCTGTCAGGTTGGAATCTTAAATCCAGCACAATCACTTTTTGAAAATAAAGACAAAAACATCTGATGGAATTTATTGCTATTGGAGCCAATTTACATTACTACAAATACCAAAGACTGTCCTTCAGGCTGAAACCAAATGACTCTAGATAATAATTCAAAACAAACTTAAAGATGAACCACAGTACAGATAATTATGCACTTATCAACAACAGTATAAATACCTATTTCTTCTTCTTTCTTCTCCTAACTGACTGAAAATTAGGTGTTTGAAACCTTTCTGTGTAATTGTGCTGCTAGGCCCATAGCATAGAAATGTAGCACATTTGACAACAGCAGGAAGGAGGAGCCAGGCATGAGCAGAGCTGAGTTGGAGAAAGAAAATGACTGGCGCCACCAGACACTGACTTGAATACCGGGACAAATGAACAAAACCAAAGACAGCAAATGCGAAGCTTAATATAATAGGCTCAATAATAAGTGTTTACTCTCATTTCTTCACTTTTATTTGAGAGACATGAAAGTACATAATTACTAATCATAATGTATTATTGAGCTTGTAACATAGATGTAATAGCAATCATAGCACAAAAAATGTAGAAAATGGAACAGAATTATACAAGAGCAACATTTTTATATCTTTTTGAGTCCAGTTAGTATAAATTTGAAATTGTTTCTGATAAGTTAAGACTATTATAAGCTCTACAGCAAGTACTAAGAAAACGACTCAAGAATGTAGTGAAAAATTATTAAAGGAATTATAATTCAACCTTATAAATATTCATTAATTTAAAAGAAAGCAGTAAATACAGGAGGACAAAAAAGTTATGAGATATGTAGATAAAATGTCAGACACAAATCCAATTACCCCAATAATATCATTATATATGCACCGATTCAACAACCCAATCAAAAGATAGAGACTGTCAAGCTGGATTAAAAAAAAATCAAAACAAAAACAATCCTATTGTCTATACGAGACACAGCTTAGATTCAAAGAAATCGACTGACTGAGGTATAAAGGCATGTGCAGCAGCGCAGGGAAGCTGGGGCCCTGGCTTGCTTTTCCAGCTCCTTTTCTACCTGGCTAGGCAGGAGCCCTGTGCTGACGCTAGGCTTACGATGGGAGGGGAACTGGCACAGAGTCAGGAGAATTCCTGCGGATGCGGAGAAGCAACAACGCCTCAACATCAGTGCACCTTACAGTTACACCGAGTGCCCATGGGCTCGAGGAGCAGCTGGGTCGTATTTGGGAACTTTGAAGCACCTGTTTCTAATCCTTTAGAAATGCTTCTTATCTCTATTCGAAATCAACACTTTATTTTACAGATGAAGAAACTAGGGTGCAGAGAGGAAAAGTGGTCTCTGACATCATAAACCACATGGTGCTTGGGTGCAAAGCCATGCTGCATTTTTGAAAAACTTGAAGTGCATCACTTATAAATGTTTATTTATGACTTTCCTATTTCATTTACTGGATGATTGGACTATCTTTCAATCATATTTGTTCACCAAGAGTATTGATGGCAAAAAAATCCACAATTTCCAAAGAATCATCATGGAAACTCTTATTTCTAGTCTTTAGTCTACTGAAATTTAATGCAGTCATTACTAGGTAGTCTCTCAATAGTTCTGAAGTAAATTCTGTGTGACCCAATGCGCAAAGCATGCTCCCAGCCTCATATGGCGCCAAAGGGTGTAGAAAGAGGGGCCTGGGAAGAAGCAGGCTGCCAAAGAAA
The DNA here is from genome assembly GCA_007922755.1 of Pedetes capensis. Taxonomy (NCBI): domain Eukaryota; kingdom Metazoa; phylum Chordata; class Mammalia; order Rodentia; family Pedetidae; genus Pedetes; species Pedetes capensis. The sequence goes on from VMDO01017816.1 coordinate 37,814, forward strand.
AACTCCCCTCTCTCTCTTAGATAAGCAAGTAGTTCCTTATTAAAACACTATTTGTTCTGTTAAAGCACTGTTTGTTCAGCTGAAGGTTGCTTAAATAATGTGTGTCTGAATCATTCTGACTTCTTGCAAATGACCTTGTAAATTCTGTTAACGGAGTTTTTCAGCTTGATAGAACTGCTTACTACATACTGTACATATATATATATATATATATACGCACATATATATACACACGTATGTATGTGTATGTAGATGTGTGTGTGTGTGTGTGTGTGTGTGTGTGTGTATACATATATATAGTATGTTGTTGTTGTTAGGTTCTGCTGAGTCATGTCCGACTCATAGTCATGACCCTCATAGGGTTTTCAATGGCAGTTCGTTTTGGGATTGCCTTGGGAGTGGATTGCCAGGTCCTTCTCCCTTTTTTGCAGTGCTGGGAATCCAACTCGGGACCTCAGAGACTGTAGAGCAGCGTTCTATCAACTGAGCTAAATCCCAGCCCAAATACAGTATATATATACATGCATATATATACACATAAACACATACATATGTGTATATATACGTATATACGTGTGTATGTATATGTATATATATATGTGTGTGTGTGTATACATATATATATCTTTGTTCTAGCCTAGAGGAATTTACATCCTCCCCTCTCTTCCTGTAAATTACGAGAGATCATTGACCACCTGACCACCTTCTACCTGCTTCCATAATCTTGCTTTGTCTGTTCTTACACCATTATCACTTTTGTAAGCCCTCCCCCCTCAGGGACCCAATGAGAGGTCCAAGCTTCCTCGATTTGGGGTTCAGTCTTTGGAAATGATACCACTGGATGCACCAGTGCAGGAATAAAAAAAAAAAAGCTCTCTTGAATTTGCCTATGTTCTCTCCAGTCTCCTCTGTGCCACAACAGGGACATGAAGAATGGGAAATCTAGGGAGCTGGTCTGTGTGAAGGAAATACCGACCTATAAGGCAGAAGAGCTGCTGGGAATACACTTTTCATGAGGGCAATGTTTGTGTAGGCATTGATTCCACTGCATACAATACAAGATGCACCACTGAAGTAAGCAGAAGTGAAATTTGTTGTTTCTACACTGCAGATTTATGCAGCAGTGAGTGAGGAGGTGAATGAAAGAAAGGAGAGTTTGCTGAAACGCTTCTTCTTAGTAAGACTGAGGAAATTCAACACTATGGCAACAAAGCGAACTCATACCTCTGAAAGAAATTCACTGAAATTTGAAAAGAAAATGATTTGAGTGTATTGGGAGATTTGGTTAACCAATTGCTTAGCAAAAAAGCAACAGATGGAAGATGAACAGACAGGTGAGATGGGGCCCAGAGCGGAGTGCCATCAATAGTACAGGCGATATGTAACTATGTAACATCTAGTCCACTTGATCGTAGTCATAATCACTAGGAGCAAAGTTCTAAACAAAATAACACGAAGTTAGCTTTCACTTAAAGCATATGAAGGGATTTGAGCATCAGATGTCACTCCACCCTGGCTAGTACTTGGATGGGAAACCCCCCCCGGGAACACCGGGTGCTATAGGCTTGGGAGAAGGACCTGGCAAACCCACTCCTAAAATCAGCCACTTCAACCTGTGAATAGCAGAGAAGCACTGACAATAGTGTTTTTTCTGTTGTACATATGGTCGCTATTAGTCAGATACCGACTCAATGGCACCTAACAGAAACAACAACCCCACAACTGGGGCTCCAACTCATCCAACAGCCCGCAGAGGGAGTAAACACCTTTGCAGTTAGAAACACACACTGCAGGATGTTGGAGCGCATCTGCTAGACATGCGTGCTCAAGACAGAAACAGACGAAATGGTGAATGAAAGAAACCCTCCTCTAAATGAAAGCAAAGAAGCGTGTATTCACAAGGCCCTGGGTTCAATTCCCCAAACCAAAACTAAAGAAGAGAGAGAGAGACAGAGACAGAGAGAGAGGAGAAAAACAAAGGACAGATAAAAGGAAAAGAAAGAGGAAAGAAAAAAGAAGGGAAAAAAGTAGGAGGAAACAATTTTCGTATGCGTCACAAGCAACATCCGAGCACCACTAGAAGTTTCTTGACTTTCATGTGTGGAGTTTCAGGTGCTTTGGGGGAGTGTGTCAATTAAATATATATTTATCTAATCCACTTACCTCAATTCCTATTTCAAATCCCCCACCAAGCCCAGCTATACCAATGGCTGAAGGTGCAGACCATTCTGATAAAAAAAAAAAAAGACATATATTAATATTTAAAGCCCCTGACATATGACTATGGAAAGTAAAAATAATATTTTTTAAAAATAATAAGAATCTTATATTTTCTCCTATAATTTAAAATGCCCTTCAAAAGGCATATGAAATCCTTTAAAAGTTGAAGGTATTTAAAAGACATTAAGTGTTCATCAATGATCTCAGACTCACAAACTCATACGCTCCAGTCCTAGCAACATGAACACCAAACAAACTATTAGTTTCTTACCCATTAAACATATATAATATTTGATAATTTTGACTATTAATATTTTATAATTTAACAAAAGCCCTAGTATTTGGTTACAATTTTATCATACATACAAGAGATCGGGACTCAAGAGTTTGTTATAATCTTCATAGGGGTAACATAATACTAAACCACTGCCATTATAAATTTATGAGAGCAAAAACTGTTTTGGTCCCTCTTATGCATAAGAAATAGGCTATAAATTCAAGATCATAAAATTCTAATAAGATGAATTTTTTTATATTTGGAAACTAAGTACAATAATTTCATTTCCCATGATATGACACAGTTTAGGAATGCTGTGTACTTATTTCTCTTGATGTAGAAAGTTACATTAAACATATATAGAAAAAATATTTTATTTATGAGGGAGAGGGAAGGAGAGTCTAAAGCCTTCTAAAACTACCTGTCTTTGCTAGCTAATGCATTACAGACAACAAACATCCTTTGATATATTCAGACCTAACCTCGGAGAAGCTTTGCTTACAGATATCAGTGTCTGAGAATCCCAAAGCTATTTTTCATTTCCTATGCTAGGAGCTGTCTGGCTGCCAGCCCTCTCCTCTGGGATCAGGAACTTGCCTTGTCTTATTTGGACAGCTTTTAAATTACCCCAGGCAGGGTGCACAGGTGCTGCTCAGGAGAATGGGGGAGAGGTTTAGGTTTTGAAGCCAGCAGAAAGGTCTGCAGAGGCTGAGTTGGGACTGGAGAGGTGGGTACAGGTAGATCCTCTCCTTTCAGCAGCAGTCGCCTTTCAGAGGGGTGGCAGGGCCCAGGTGGCGTGTTCTTCCTGCAGAGGCCCAGCCCTGCTGACAGGGCGCTTCAGAACGTGCCTCTGCTTGGGTCAGTTGATGGCAGAGAGGTCTGCCCATGGGCACCTGGGCAATGCTTGATAAGAAGAACACCTTCTTTCTTAAGTTTTAAAGATTTGGCTTTGCTTCTACATTTTAAAACTTGGGACTGTTTTTTTAATTGACTGAGATGCTTTGGTCTACATATTTCTTTAACTTTCACATGAAGTGCCACAGATGGAAAGTGATTGGAGAATGTGGCGCAGAGGTCACACCAGACCCAATGTCAGACCTTAGCAAGCTGAGAAAGGAGATCCACAGCTGGTGGAGATATTCCTGTTTGCCATGAGAATACTGTGGAAAGACAGTCTACCAGGCTGATATAGAAGGATGTATGGTCACTAATACTTCTGTTTCCTGCTTCTAAGTGAGAATCATTTATGTCAAAAACAGCTATTAAGAGGACAACATGCTCTCTTACATAAGGAACAAATGTCAAATTGTGTAAAGGCATTTTAGTTCGTTATGATACCTACATTAAGTTTTAAATATTACTATAAATGTTGGTTCTTGGGATTCATGGCAAATATACTTTGATTTCACCTCTGAAAAATCAAGTAATAGGTTTCACTGCAGGCAGTAGCACAAATTACATTGCTCTTGACGTGACTCTGCCAGGGTGGGGCGCTTGTCTTCAAACACACACGTTTCCACAATCTCTCACAGAAACAGAGAGGTTTGCACGTAGCCGTTATTTTCACATGGACTTCTATAAATAGATGAAAACAATTGTTCCACCACGGAGAGAAGTAAGAGTTAACAACAGACATGTGTATTTATCACATTTAAATAAGTGCTCTATGGAGGACCTGCAAAATGTATACACAACAGATGTCAGATCTATGCTTGAATCCTTTCTGTAACCTAAGACTCGCTCTCCACTCCCCCTTGACACAGGTGGTGCATGTCCCACGGAGTAGCCCCTGTAATGAGAACTCCCTGTGAGAACATCCACAGCAGGAACAGAATGAGAGAAATGAAGCTCTCTACAAATGTCAACTTACTTCCGTCTGGAAGGCGAGCCAGGACAATCCCACTGCCTCCCCTGGCTGTCACCAGGAAACCGGCTTTAATCACAGACAAAATGGCAAGGCCTTTGGCCTTCGCAATCACGTGGGCTGCAAACAAGCAAGCAAATAATGACCAAAATACACTTGTGGCAGAACTATGTCTTGAAGCCATACAACTAAGTTCATCTTTTATTAACATTTAGATTTAACAAGAAAAATTCAGTGATTTTTCCCCCTTTAAAAAGTTTTTTAACTGCATAAAATGACCTGTTATAATTTTCAAATACTACTACTACTGTTGCGCCTATTCGCTTTGTAGGTGCTCGACCACCGCGCTGCGCCCCCAGCCCATATTTTTACTTTTTGACGCAGGGTCTCTCTGGGTTGCGCAGGCTGCCTGTGATCTTGGGCTTGTGAGCCTCCTGCCTTCCCCCCAAGCTGCTGGGAATGCAGGTGTATACCACCGCACCTGACTATAAGCGATTTTATACGTGGGTGGGAGCGTGTATGCGTGTTTTTTTTTTTTTTTAATTTTTATTTGTTTCCTTCCTTGTTTTACTCTCTTCCCTCTTTCTATTCTCCTTCTCTTTTTCTTATGCTATATATGCATCCTCGTATTAATTATTTTACCATCAGAGCCCCCACATGTCTGTCAGTTTGCCGTGGGGGCTTGCGTGTTGCAATGAGGCTGAGAGCTCTGCCACTGTAACCTTGGACATGAGCAAGGTTACCCATGGTGGACAGGTTTTCAGCTGAGCTTCCAGACTAAGACAGACTAGGGAGTAGGACCTGGCGAGCCAATCCCAAAACAACTAGCCATTGAAAACCCTATGGATAGCAGAGAGACACTGTCAGATATAGTGCCTGAAAATGAGGCCCCCAGGTTGGAAGGCACGCAAAAGACTACTGGGGAAGAGTTGCCTCCTCCAAGTAGAGTATACCGTGATGACGGAAATGGAGTAAAGCCCCAGGGTGCTCAACTTGCTGATGTGGCACGACTCAAAATGAGGAGAAACAACTGTAAACATCCATTAATAATTGAAACATGGAATGTACGTAGTATGAATCTAGGCAAATTAGAAATTGTTAAAAGAGAAATGGATCGCATAAACATTGACATTCTAGGCATCAGTGAGCTAAAATGGACCGGCATAGGCCATTTTGAGTCAGACAGTCATATGGTCTACTATGCTGGGAATGATAAACTAAAGAGAAATGGGGTTGCATTCGTCATCAAAAAAGACATTTCAAGATCTGTCATGAAATACAATGTTGTCAGTGATAGAATAATATCCATACGCCTACAAGGAAGCCCAGTTAATATGACTATTATTCAAATTTATGCACCCACCACTAAGGCCACAAATGAAAGGGAAGACTTCTATCAGTTTCTGCAATCTGAAATAGATCAAACATGCAATCAAGACATACTGATAATCACTGGTGACTGGAATGAAAAGGTTGGAAACAAAGAAGAAGGCCCAGTAGTTGGAAAATATGGTCTTGGTGACAGAAATGAAGCTGGAGAGCACCTGATAGAATTTTGTCGGACCAATGACCTTTTCATTGCCAATACATTTTTTCAACATCATAAACGAAGACTATACACATGGACTTCACCAGACGGAACATACAGAAATCAAATTGACTACATATGTGCAAAGAGACGATGGAAAAGCTCTGTACAAAATGTCAAAACAAGACCAGGTGCTGACTGTGGATCAGACCATCAACTTCTCATATGCAAGTTCAAACTGAAGCTGAAGAAAATTAGAACAAGTATACGAGAGCCACG
>VMDO01017817.1:0-43888 GCA_007922755.1 Pedetes capensis
AATACTATTTAGTAATTTTTTTATATTTTGGGATATGATTTTTAGTCAAACCTTTATATTTTATAATTGTTAATTTTCACAAACATGTAAGGGATGAAAACAGTCTCTTATTTTTGGAAGAATCCATCCATAACAGCATTTACCATTGCTGAGCCAAATATAAAATAAGTAGCATAATTATATTTCACAAGTATGTCCACTCTAAACAACAACAACCAAAAACTGTGAGCCAAGATCTGTTTTACATAGAAACCATGACTTAAAGATAGGGAAATGTACTTTTGTCCGAAAAGTCAAGATTTTCAGGATTAATAAACCTTTAAAACTTCCACTTAAGGATAAATTTCTCTTAGAGAACTAAAAGAAATGGTAAAGAAAGGAACCTGGGTAAAACATGCAAAAAATATACAATACATACATTTTCTTTTAATATTTTAATACAGGAATCCCTTCCATGAAGACACAAAGATGTGTATTGGAAAAACTCAAAAAATAACACATATCTAGTATTCAGAGTTCTGACTGTCAGAAGTGGTTGCAGACTTATAATCCAATATTACAATCAGTAAAGAATCCTTTAGAGGATTTAAGGAATAAACTCTGACCAAAACCCTAAAAATTAAAGGATGAAACATGAAAGTAACACTCCATCTACTCACCAGATTTGGATATAAAAAAAAGAAGACAGAAAATGAAATTTGGATAAGTCACTGTGGAAATTTATTCTAGCTTTGATCTTTCAAGTGTTTAATGATTGCATAATGGGTTGAAATTTAAACATAAAAATCATAATTTATGTTATTTAATAAGAAATATTCATATGAATATGGTTACATGCCCCATGCACTGAAGACACTTCTAAGTAGTAAAGGCACTCTGTGTACATAAAGTCAACAGATCTTGCTCACAAGCAATACTTTGGTTTTCAGATCAAATAAAATTAAGTACTAAAATAATACTGCTTAAATAAAGAATATTTGTACTCCAACTCTTACAAAAGAGGTGTGATCAAAAATATGGTAAATGTTTAAAATAAAAATTTATTATAATAAAAGATACCTTTCCATTAATCTCATTCAAAACACTTCTTTTGGCTTCCAACACATTCATCCCATTATTCTTGCCACTTTCTAAGGCAGTTCTGGAAATCCTCTTTCATGACCATCTTCACTTTCATCCTCCATCATTATAATATTTCATCTCACATATCACTTCTTATATAACAATTTCCATCAAATAAAAACACTGTGGCATGTCCCCATCCACCTTATCCAGTGGATCTGTTACATGTGACTTCTGACTCTTCCACAAAGTGAAAATGACAACAAAAGGCAAACATTTTAATTTATTCAGGGAGTTATGACAGCAATGATAGTGCAACTAAAAACACGGATGAAAGAGGACTTCTAGAACTGCTTCACAAAGTGGCAAGAATGATGGGATAACTGTGTCTGAAGCCAGGGGGAGTTTTCTGAGCAGTATTAATAGAAATTAGTCATTTAGTATATTTGTTTTTAAATTTAAACTTACACCATAATTTTCAATCACCACTAATATTAGGGCAAGAGATGTAGAGTTATAGCAGCCATTTTGTTGGCAGTAAGCAATGAACAAGGGGATGAAGAATGAAAACACTAAAGACAAGAGAATAAATAGGCTGATTTTGAATCATCAATATGATATTTTTAAGCAGTGAATTCACCATAATACTCTCAATTTCTAGATGTCAAATATCCAGTTCTATTTTTGTTACTGAAAACAAATATTTTAACCCATATTAAGTACCAATCAATCCATAATTTTTATAATGTTGGGTCATTATGAATTGAATTTACGTAAGCCAATCACTCATAAATAAAAATAAGTGAAAATAGGAAATGAAACTAAAGATTTGTGTGAAAAAATAACAGGGAAAATTATGGTGACATGGAAAAAATTAGGCTCAAAGGGGTTGAAGTAGAATAAAAGTTGTTATAATTTTGGTGTTGTAGAGGAATATCTTAACTTATTTTTAATATCACCAAACTGGTCTTTGGCACACCACTATGCTTAATTTATTGTAGTGTTTGACAATCTTGCTTTTCATTATTAAAAAGTATGTGTTTCCTACCTTATTTAATATGATAGAATACTGTTCTCTTATAGATGAAAAATTTTCTAAAACCTCTACATCAAGTTAAGTTTTTATTCCTGTGCATATGTCTTCCCTTTCGTATTAAACATGATTTCCATTATGGTTGATTCCTTTATGTGTTTTGAAAATTTTTGTTTAAGTTTGATGCCTACCTAACATCTTGGTAACTTCTCTCTCTCTCTCTCTCTCTCTCTCTCTCTCTCTCTCTCTCTCTCGTTCTTTATTTCTTATACAGTATTTCTTTTTGCTCTATCAAGTCCTGAGACAAAAAATTTCCACAGACTTCCTGGGGAAGTATAGGAAAAGGAGATGTCTCCTTCACACGGTAAAGAGGATGAGAAAGACCACTATCAGGCAGAAGAGCCCATGGTCTCAGAGGGCAAATCCCAGAATGGCACAGGAGAAGAGTTGATGCTTCACACAAGTGTTTCTGGCATAACCAATGATTAGACTATCAAACACAGTTCCAATCACAGCCACCCCATTTATGGCAGTCCCAGTGCCAAGGAACTTGTTTGCTGTGTCAATATCCCTTGAAATGGTGTTGGTTTGTAAGCTGCAGTAAAGGATAAGTGAAATCAGGGGACACACTACTGCCAAGCTATTAAGGCTGTCCTTTGTTAGGTCTCTGGTCAGTTCAGGACCACTACAGATAGAGACCAGCTCAGCAGCTAAGAGTCATTCCTGAACAAAGACCTGGTAGAGACAGACTTGGAGCAAGTATACATTTGCAAGGGTGAGGGACTGTGGCAGGAGCTCAGAGAAGACAACAGAAGGGCAGAAGGAATAGAAAAAGGAAGATTCGGTGCATGCATAGCCTGCACCACTAGTCACTCCGGGTAATTTTTCTAAAATGTTCGGTAATTTTAGACTGCTTCTTTATATTTGTACCATGTGTTCAAAATTTTTCAATATTCTTTGCATGACTTGGTTTCTCCATACAAGTAAAATCACAGTGCATGTAAGTACTAAGTCCTGGTCATGCAGACTCATATCCAAGCTGTGTCTATTCTTTATTTGTACAGGAGTTGTCCTCTGTGTTTAAAAGATCTCTGTCCATTATGGTATTTCATGACATTTTAGGTAGTATTGATTTACTCTTTTCTCTGATGATTAAATGCCCAGAATGGAGTCTCCCTACATCAAAATATCCCTAAAACTATGTTTATAATCCATTTCTCAATGGTTTTATTCTAGTGACAAATGTGGCCATTCAAATCACCACCTATGGATATATTTCCATTACTAATTCTTTATGTATACTAGTTGACTCTGAACTATGACTTTTCATTTTACTATTATTCAGAATTATTTTACTATGTTTTGTTATAAATAATGTGTCATTCACTTTGTAACTTGCAGAATTATTTTAATATTTCTTGTCTGTTAAGGTATCTGTCCCATTAGGCCACACTGATATCTATGGAGTTATGTGTTGGGTATATATCTGTCATTTTCCTGACATTTCATTATCATCAGGGAAGGAAGTTATTAGAAACTGAATATTTATTTCACATAAAATTCATATAGCAAAACCTTAATTCCTAAGTGATGATATTTGAAGATGAAGCACCTAGGAGCTAATTGTCTCCTTCATCTATTCAAAAAATTCTATCCTATGGGGGTGTGATATATTTGGCTTTCATTAAGCCAATGCACTGCCTTCTTTAAATGGCTTTAGTATTAAGCTCATTAAAATTGAACAACTTGAAATTCCATAATTTGTTTTAGAAAGAGGAAAGAAGCAAGTGGATTTTGAGACTAGAAGCAAAAATATCCTCTGTAGTTTGTGGGAGAACAATATAAATTTAATTTTAGTTTTTAGGAAGCTGTTGCAGCAACCAAATGCAACATGCATTGATGGTTTCATTGGGAATTTAGACAAGGAGGTCAGAGATGAAGCTATACTGGTGATATATATTTGGACGCAAGATCAGCAGGACTTGATGGTTTGGAAGTTATTTTGAGTAAAACAGAGATGAGTCATGAATATATTGCTTTATGTAGAATGTATTGCCTTATGGGCCACATTGGGAAAGACCATATTTCAGGAGAAACTCAAGAGCTTAATGTTAGATACGAAAAACTTATAATGCAGGAAGATGAAAAAGTTGAATCTCTAACCATGAAATTTCCAAAAGTGTGCAGTTAAGCTGCATACTGCTTGTTGTTGTTAAGTGCTGTCAAGTCAGGTCTGACTCATAGATACCTTATGTACAACAGAACAAAATACCAACCCCCCCAAAAAAAACGTGTCATGCCTGGCATTATGTCAATGCTTCTCTGGTACTCATAGGTTGTTCAATGGCTAATTGTCTCAGGATTGCTTCAGGAGTGTATTGCCTTGTCCTTCTCTAATTTTTGCTGTGCTGGCGATTGAAGCCGTGGCCTCAGACAGCACTCTAACAACTGAGCTAAAACCCTACTTGGGGGTGATTAAATAAGGTTTTTAAAACATAAATTTTGTCAAGTGCCATGGAGTCAGGTTTGGCACCAAGCAACCCTATGTATAACAAAACAAAATCTACCCAATACGGCCATGCCCAAAAATATGTCAGTGTTTCTCTGTTGTTCATAGAGCTTTTGAAGGCTGATTGTTTTCAGAGTGGGCAGCCAGGTCCTTCCTCCCAGCCTCCAGCACCTGATATTCCCAGGTGGTCTCCCATCCAAGGACTAGGCAGGCTCAACCCTGCTTAGCTTCTAAGATCTTAGCTTCTAATATGCCTGGGTGGTATGGCTGTACATAATCCCCAAAATAGTAAATGTCAATTATGGGAGGGTGTGAAGAGGAAGAAGAAAGGAGACTATTACAGATGTTAAAGAATTCTGTCATTGATGAGACAATAAAATCATCTACCAGAGTAGAATTAGGGAAAATACCCACAAAGAAAAGAGGATAGCAAAACTTGGTCACAGGAACCAAACGAAAAGGGGTAATAATAAGAAGGAAGATTATCTATGATATCAAAATTTGTAGAGAGGCCATGTAAAATAAAAAACTAATAGTGTTACTAGTGGTTTTGGGAAACAAAATTCAGCTTATGTAGTGGATAGTCATTGTAAAAGTAAATACAGAATTATAATGAATTCATATTTAAAATAACAGTCTTAAAGTTTTTGTTTTATCTATGAGACAGTTAAAAAGCATTTGGGACAATAACTTGACAGACTGTGAGCACAACTGAATTTTGTGTTCATTATATGATAAAAGACTAGAAAGGAAATTTGCATGATAATTCAGCAGTGTGAGAAATGTAGAGATACTATCTTTCAGACAGACACTTGGATTTTTATTGTGTAAATGTTTGGTGTTTGAGAGTTAAGTGGCATCAAGTAATAAGGCCAGGTCATGAAATAACCTGTCCAGAGATTGTTAAAAAACAAATGATTTCCATAGTAATGTGAGCTTCTTGGCACAAAATGTGCTGAAGGACCTTGTTGAAATGCAAATGTTTTTACTATATTGAATCACATTAAACTTCATAAATAGCATAATGCACATAAATCCCATGAAAAGTGTTTGTGCAAAGAAAATAAAATGAATTAATAAGAGAGCATGCCTGTATTAGATAATGCCTATAAAGCAGCTTTCTAAAGATATTGCATTTTATTTGCCATTTAGTGTTTGCATTTTCCTAGTTTGTTATAAAACAATCCTTTCTAAGGACATGAACTGGCAGATACATGAAGTGGAATATTTGCATCTGATCAGAAATGTGAGCATGATAGATATAAGTAGATTTATTAAGCAAGCAAAACCAGATGAAATGTTTATTCCTCTATTTTCTAGCATGTTAATATTTTCAGCAGCACTAGTGTTCAAAATATTTTCTCATTAAGAATTAGTCAACTTAAATCTTGTAAGTAATAAACATTTTAAATATATTATAAATGGTTAAAAAATAAACATCCCAAGTTGTGTAATTATTATGAGTAGTTATAAATAAGATCCTAAATGCTAATTACAAAGCCAATGATTTGTGATTAACTTTGGCATTCGCATCTGTGAAGGAATCCAACATGGAGATGATTTCTATGAATGAATTTTATATTGGTTAATATCAATATCTTGTAGCCAAAGGCAACCAAGAGTTAATGTCTAGTTAAAACATTGAGTTTATTGTTGCATTGAGGGAGATCACACAATGTGAATAATTCTGAAGTGTTTCAGTAGGTCAGCACAAGAAAGGACTTATTGTAAGAACTGAGCTTGAAGGAGGTAGTTGTGAGCAGGTTGTGGTAAAATGGGCTTTATCCTAGATTTTATGCTGTCAAGAAGGGAGTATAATTCTATGATTGAGAATTTTCATTTCTTATTTAAAAGAAGGAAAGGAATAATTACAAGGAATAATTACAAGGAATAATAATAATAATAATAATAATAAAGTCAAGGAATAATTATAATTGGCAAAAAATCAACAATCACTTATCTCAAGAAGGAGAAGGGAATGTTTGGTGCTTTGTGGCTTGAACTATGTTCATGTTTGTTTTGGCTTTATACATGCTATAGGAATACTTCTGTTTTAGCCTTGTTCCATCATGATTAGAGTGGACTTATTGAATGTTACCATTTTGTTAAATTACTTACATTCAACAAGACAACACCAACAATTATATGAGAGAACCAGATCAGCTCAAAGCAATGTTAAGCATAGCTGATACTCATAACAGCTTATCAGTTTCATGGGGTGCCTTTTTTTCTTTAGACATAATTGTGAACAGTGTAATGGAGCCTGACTGGGTGATGCAAGGCTATAATCTGAACAGCTCAGGAGGCAGATGTATGAGGATCACAGGTTCAAGGCCAGAGGCAGCCAGTATAATTTATAAAGACCTTGATTCAAGATAAAAATTTAAAATATGGTCTGGGGGTACAGCTGGTGGTAGAGCGCTTGCAAAGTAGGTGCAAGGTCCTGGGTTCAACCTTCAAGCACAATGAATAAATAAATAATAAGTAAATAAAGTATACTAGTTGTGACTACAACTTTTTCTCTACAAATCTTATAAAACTGACAAAAAGAAATGTAGGTTGAAAATGATCAAGTTTACAATGGCATTGATCAACAGCCAAAGTTTCCATCAAAGTGAGAAAGTGCAAATTACCTCCTGTGATCAAGATGTTTGAAAAACAAAAAAAAAATTAAATGTCATCAAAATGAAAAATGACAGTAGAGAGAGAATCAAAAGAACAAAAGGCAACTTCAGAGCCACTGAAGGAACTTCAGAAATGATCAATTAAAGAATGCACTTGAAGTAAGTTAACAATGTAAATATTGTTTTTTTCATATTAAAGAAATACAAGGAAGATGAATAAACTAAAACTATTTTAATAAGAAAAACACCTAGAACACTGATATTTCTGAAGATGAGTAATTTCTTAAAAGTAATATCATATTAGAACAGGACAGAAAAGTAGACAAATGAACAGAAAAGAGCCCAGCAAGATAGCCACCTGTACACATGTTACAATGAAACGCAATGTAGAGAGGATGCTCCCTTCCCAAATGTCACTGAAATAACTGAGTATCCATCTGTAAAAATATATTTACATATACACATCAAATCTATAAATCAGGGTATATACAAACAATCATTTTAAATATAATCTAGACCAAAGTAAGAAATTTAAATAAAAATAGAGATCATAAAAAGGGGGAATATCTTCAACATCTCCATTATAAGAAAACTTTTAACCTGGCACTGTGGTGCACGCTTTTAGTCCCAGCAGCTAGGGAGGTGGAGGCAGGAAGATGGCAAGTTCTAGACCAGAGGCAGTCTGAGTAATTTAGAGAGACTGTCTCAAAAACTGAAAAAAATGGGTTGGAGGTGCAGTTCAGTGGTACACTACCTGCAAATTATGCAAGCATGAGGCCCTGGATTCAACCCCCAGTACTGGAAAAAAAAAAAAAAAAAAACACTTTTAGTGACACACAAGGTACTGAAATAAAGGAAACAGATGAGAATTTGTTACTATAGGTGCAATCAGGTTGTGTTCTACTCGTGGAGACCCTCATAGGATTTCCAATGCCTGATTATCTTGACATTGCTTTGGGAGTGGATTGCCACATCATTCTCCCATTTTTGATGTGCTGGAGATCAAACCCGTGTTCTCAGAGAGTGCTGTTCCACCCTCTCCCAATTGAGCTGAACCTCATCCCTAGAAGACACATTAGAGAAGAATAGAATTATTAACTTCTTTTCATATACTGCTGTTTGGAATTTGAGCTTTTTTTCACCACTTTTAATAACTATAATTCTCTAAAGAAGCTTAGATACATAAATGGCCTGTAAACCAGCTATTCCACTTTATTTATAAACTCTAAAGAAATGTGGATCAACACCCCAAAAATGTACAAACAAGAATATTCCTTGGAATTACTTCTATAATAGTTCAAAACTCAAGCAACCCAATTGTGCATTTATTTAAGAATGGATTGATCGTACAATGATATTACTAATACAGTGGATAAGAAAAGCAGCCTCTAGATGGTCCCAGTGATTCTTCACTCCTGGTAATTGCACGGCGTCTGCCTCCCTCAGAGTGATGTTTTTTTAAGTCAAAATGATTTGGAGAAATTTATTTTACAGAAATACATAACTAATTTAATATGACCATTACATAGAAAGCAATAAGAATCACTGAATGACAATCACATGAAAAACCTTGAGTAAATATTACAAAGAAAAAGTACAGCAATAAACCCAGACACAAATGGTACATACAATTAGATTCCATCTGTAAACAGTCCCCCAAAAGACAAAATTATTAATTAGCATTGGAAGCTCACATAATGGTTTATCTTTAGGGAAATAGGGAGTCATGATAAGAAGAAATTGTGGGTCTCTGGTGTCTTTATTTGAAAATATATAAAGCTGTTTACTTTTGAGTTGCATACTTTTCTGACAGTACCTATACGTTCTACTTGGGTAATGATCAAACTGACCTCATTTTAAGAGTTTATTCTTTTCATTATTTGACTTGATTTTGTCCATAATTTTATTGTCAAGGTTTCCATATTTTTATTTTTAAGATGGCATCTAACAACAACATAAAAAACATAATGATGTTATATTAATCAAATTATAGTTTTTTATTTTAACTAATTATTTTAGACCTTTGCACTTATCATAATTTAGCATTTATTTTAACCACTTTGTTTATTTTCTAATTACCATCTTTTAGGGTAATAGGCAGGAAGAAAGGGAATAGAGGACTCTTCAGCCAGCCACCACTCAGCCTAGCCATGTGCTTCCCAGCCACCTATAATATAAATACCAATGTGGTGGTCAGTGCGGCCTGATAGATAATACCCTTACAAACAGCATACTTACTACAGGAAGCAGAATTAAAATCACTCCTCACTTCTACATTCATCCAGGAAGGATAAGACTGTGTGAGACCTCCACCTCCTAGGAATCAAAAAGGACATTGGTTAGTGAATTCTGCTCCTTTATTAGGACCAGTGGGCTGCATTTTAGTTCTGCTGGTAGAGAGCTTGCTCTACACACTCTGAGAATCTGGGTTCAATCCCCAGCACTGCAAAACAGAAGTACCAGACAGCCCACTCCTGAAACAATTAGTCATTGAAAAGCCTATGAATAGCAGACCCCATTAAGTTATTAATCAGCATGGCACAACATTGGGGAGTGTTTTGTTCTGTTGTATATAGGGTTGCTATGAGTCAGACTTGTCTTGGTGGCACCTAACAACAACATACTCTATATTATAACTTTTGTGTCTCATATACATTCTTTTACACAGGGAAAACAAAGACAAACCAAAGTTTCTGCTGTAGGGGAGGGGAAGGCAATTTTTGTTGCTGGGAAAAGACCTGCCTGTGCAATCCAGGCCCTGCTTCCTGGCGCTGTCTCTCTTTCTCTCTCTCTCTGTCTCTCTCTCTTCCTCTCTCTCTCTCTGCAAATGTTCACTCTGATGCATGTACTATTCCTTTCCTTTACCTAAAGAACATCAAGCTACATCACTCTCTTACTGGATTGTTCTAAAGTTCTTTGATGTGATGGAGCTAAGGACCAAGTGTCTCCGCTGAGTGGAAGTCCTGAGAAGGGGAACACCTTAGGGCATGTGGTAACCTCTGGGTACAGTGCCCCTAAATCTACTGACTACCATATTGTCTTTTCTCTTCTATTCACTAAATCAATTATATTTGTGCAATAATTCTTATCATTTTTAGTAGATAGTGCTGAAGATTGAACCTATGGCCTTGGTCATGCTATGCAAACACTATCACTAAGCTATATTGCCAGCCCACTTTTGTCATTCTGAATGATGTAATTTTAATGTTGGCTCTTGAGATTAACTTATAGTGTACAGCAACAAAAACAAATAAACAAAATAAAAACAAAAAACAAAAAAAACCTTTAAAGTTATCTCTCATATCTTATTCCATAGTTTGGTAAATTAGAAGAATTAATCCATTAGGAGACTTCTCATAATAATGTATTGGTCAAAAGAAGGTGAAATATAGTAATCAATTTTTAAATGCAAAATTACTTAATTTTATAAAAATATCCATAAATAAGACAATCTCATGTATATCTATCTTTTATGTATTATGTATGTATGTATGTATGCATGTATCTATCTATCTATCTATCCTATCTACCTATAGCTCTTGCTACTCTATCTGAAGGAATTGTTGACTGTTTTGCCTGTGTATAAGTATAAAAGAGATGGTGGCTATGAATCTAGCATTAGAACAACTCATCTTGAAGTTCTATAAAAGTCTTCAAAGGGCAGTTATTGCTTCCAATTGCCCTGATGATGGGTTTGCACCCCATGCATTGACAAAATGAAGAGTAAAGCCATTTGCAAATGAAGCAAATAGCACTTAGAAATAGAGCCACATGTGGTAGAGCTAAAATCTACTCAGAGAAAATCTGCAAATGAATTTAGGACTAAAATGTGAAGTAAAATTGGTTATAAAACATACTAAGATGTTCAGGTTCTCATGGCATTTTTAAAAATAAATCTCCATATTTGTCTACAAAGCCAAACAAACAGCATTACAAACAGAACCAAGGTCATAGGGGCAGTGAAAGCAAACAAAGGGGATAGTTTAATATTAACGGGTATATAAAAAAAGAAAGAGGAATTAGTTGCCTGAATCTTTGCAAAATTTACATCACAGAAACTTAAGATGGTTATGCCACACTAAAAAGAAAATTAGTACCCTTAGAATTATCATCCTGAGATGACCTTCCAGTTGCAAAGTAACCCCAATTCATTCTCTATATTATAATGATAATGAAAATAAAGGGAGATGAATTAAAAAGCATGGGCACAGAAATGGAGAGTTATGTTGAATTTCCAGGTACCAAATGCTCTCCAAGAGTCATTGTTGATTAGAAGAAGAAAGAAAGGATAAGAGACAACTGAATTTTGCATAAATGCATGTTTGAAAATTTCTAGGGGCACTTTAGAACTTATTGTATTTCTTGTCTGTGTTAAGATATCAGTGTTAAAAGAATTCTGTTCCTTTTCTATGTTTTCTATAAGTAAGTAGTAAATATTGCTTTATCGGAAAATAGGAAAGTTCTTTCAATTATAGAATTTTAAGTTGAAGTAAAATTGTAAGTTTTGAACATTTTATTAAAACCAAGTTTTTCTCCCCATGCCTTAATAACAAAAAAAATCCATTATTTTATTCCTTAAACTATATATAAACATATTTTTATCATTAATAAGCATATATGTAATAGGAACATCTCATGGGGTGAGGGTAATAGACCTGGGGGAATCCTGTGACCTATGTAGGGACATGATTTAATGGGGGCAAGTAAAGAGGGGGAGGGGCAGCAGGGTTAAAAAGGAGATGGGTACAGTGGCAGCAAACTCAGGGGAAGCTAGAGGTTACATAGGACTGGTAAGGCCTTTGTTTTACACTGGTGGGAAAGTTTCCTTGCAGGAAGGAAGGAGGGAGTAAGTTTGGGAGGTTGGAATCTCAGGAACACTCCACCTGTCCTTACCTCAGGACCTTGGAATTCTGTCAAGGGAGGAGCCTTTATCCCTTCAATAAGTGTTTTATATATAATTCATTAAATACACATATATGTGTATTTGCACATTTTATAAATAAGTGTTTGTATAAATGTGTGTGTATATGGGTGAATATGTGTTTAACTGAGACTTAAAATGTCTTGCACTTACACTTGATGCTACACTTCTCTAATTTATTTGGTCAACATCACTTGACTAAATTCTGTTACTACCTAGTGATAATGTTCCTCAGTTTTTAGCAACTAATGCCTGAGAGGAAATTTACATTTGAAAATTTAAAAAATTGATTCTCTTTTAATCAAATATATTTTAATAGCCTATATTCTTCCACAGTAGGACATGGAGTAAAACAGAAATCCCCTCTGCTCATTCAGATCCTCACAGCTAGCACCCACGTGTTTTCCTGTGTTTCAGTACTTATTTTTAAGATCTACTTGACACCATTAAGCAATCATATGACATCCTTGAACTCATTTACCATCTTGGCCAAAACTAATATCTTATTTGAGAACTTCAGGTTAAACATATGTTAGTTATAAGCAAATGAAATAATTAAACAAAGTGATTCATTCATTTTTAACTTTTCATTTTATATATCTGGCTAGAGCCAATAAGGTTACGAAGCTATCCAGTTCAAAATCTTTATAACATGGTTGTAACTCTTTTTATAATATGAGGATGAAGTTGATGATGATGAAAATGATGAACATAAGAAGCTAGTGCATACAAACACACACATATAATACCGCCATGTGGCAGAGAGTGCCCAATGTACTTTCTATGTATTAGCTCATTGACACATCACAACAAACTTTAAAGAGGTATTGGAAACGGAAGAAATTAACATTACTTGGCTGATAGGTGATATAATCAAAAATCAAATCCAGACCTACTTACTCCAAAAACCCTGAACCTAAACTCTCCTTATTCTGCTCTTCATTATATACTACTGCATGACATTACTCCCTACACTATACTGCCTCTACTCTCATATATAGCAAGGAAAATGTTATGCCCCCAAACAATGGTTTTAATATAAATTAACACATTATGTGTGTGGAAATTTTAATTCATTTAGATTTGAATTTTATTATTAAAATTAGAACACAAGTATGTAAATATGTGTGTGTGTGCATGTGTTGTGTGTGTATAAGAAACAGAAATGAAATAATCTATGAGTTATTTTTATGTTTCACAAATTAGTAGATTAAAAATTTAAGTCTATTGCTTATTTTTTCCTATGTTCTTTTTGAGGAATTAATGCAAATTGTATTATAATCACAAATTACATAATTATCATTTATATTATAAATTATAAATAAATCTACATAATCCAAAAATTAACTTACTTTCATACTCAATTTATAATTATTTTCCAAGGAAAAGAATGTTTCTCTTTTCTCTTTTCTTTTTTCAGGTTTTTGCAGTACTGGGGGATTGAACCAAGGGCATAAACTTGCATGCTTTGCAACTGCTGTACCACTGAGCTGCATCGACCCAAGTTTTTTACTTATTATTTTTAGACAGAGTCTCATTAAGTTATGCAGGTTTCCTGTGGCCTTGAATTTGTGATCCTCCTGCCTCCATCTACCATGTCACTGAGATTACTCTGAGATTACTGGCATGAACCACTACGCCCATTAGAAAAGTATGTTTTTATCAATAAATACTCATAAAATTCCCAAACCATCTATATGTTGAATTATTTCAGTGAAATTAGCTTAATAATTAACTTAATACTTGTTTGTAATTATCAACTTGGCAATAATCTTAAAAACATCTTTTCTCCAGAATGTGTTAGGTTGGATTTTTCATATATGATTAATAACCATTGCTGCCATTATATGAGTCATTGGTCAGCATAAACCCATGATTATTAAACTACATTTGTACCACACCATTTTCTAACTAACTATATAACTATTCCTATTGACCTATAATGTACTATCTTTAAGAATATGCCAATGCCTAAGCCCTCTGTACCAACAGAGGTGGAAATATCAATATTAAGAAAGCTATCTGCCTACTTTAGGATCCAATATACCATTTCATCTAACTCTTTTTTCAGTATCTGAAGGACAAATGGGAATTTAACCAAACGGCAAAAAAAAAAAAAAGGAGATACATTTGTTTCTTCAATTACAAAGTCATCTGACCCTATCATTCTTATTAATGAAAGAATTTGGTATTCACATTAACATATTACAATATAAATTAGAAGAAAATAGTTATTTGAATGGTACATAATGAAATAACTGTTTATAAAAAGCTTTTATAAAAAATGCTTTCAGAGAGATGCTAGTTTCTGATGGCAGGGGACTGGCCTAATTAAGATGCCTAACTACATCGAATGCCTATTCATTTCCAGTCTGAATTCTCTAGATGATTTCATGTGCTGGCAGTTAGGAAAATATAAAGACCACAGGGGAATTGATCTTGTGACCTCAGCTTCATTAGCTGAATACATTTAATGAACTGAGTTAGCATGGTTCTAGGAATAGCTGGGACACTTGTCATCATTACTCATCAGTCCATGTATAGACATTTCACAATAATGAAAGTAAAAGCTACCTAGATGATTCTGTCACTGTGTATAAAAAGGGTAGTTCATCTCTACCTTTTTTGCTTTATTTTTAATTCTATATGAAATTTCATCAACATTCTATGACCTTTTTTAGTCAATTCTCATTTCATTTTTTCATAGATCACAAAAGTATAGCTTTTAATTACCCATGTAATGGAGTATGGACATTATAGTAGAATATTTGATCAGTTCTTTCTACATACTTTTTATGTATCATATTATAAAAATTGTATAGTATTATAAAAATTGTATATAAAAATTGTATAAAAATTGTATAGTATTGTAAAAATCATATTATAAAAATTGTATAGGCATTAAGAAAGCTTTTGTTACATCATTGAAATATTGCCAATGACACATTCAGTTTATTCTATAGAATGCCATTATTAGACAGTCTCAAAGACAGTATGAAAATCCCACTGCCTTAAACAGCTCATGCAACTAGTTTGATATATTAGCTGACAGAATGTAAAACTAGTATCAACTATTTAGAAATTCAATTACCTTTATGATTGTTGTTGTTAGGTGCCGTCGAGTCGGTATCCGACTCATAGCGACCCTCTGTACAACAGGGGAAACACTATTGTCAGTGCTTCTCTGCTGTTCATAGGGTTTTCAATGGCAGATTGATTTTTGGGAGGGGGTTGCCATGTCCTTCTCCCAAGCCTACAGCTTCTGGTGTTCCCAGGCAGTCTCCCATCCATGTACTAACCAGGCCTGACCTTGCTTAGCTTCCCAGATCTGACAGGATTGGATGCCACAGGGCTATGGCTGCAGGCCTTTGTGATTAATGGGAATAAAAATCAAAAGTCAACTTCATTATATTATTCGAGTTCTATCAATATTTTGTTGTTGTTAGGTGCTCTCAATTGCTTCTCTGCTATTCATAGGGTTTTCAATGTTTGATTGTTTGGGGGGAGTGGGTTTCTGGGTCCTTCCCCATGTTTACAGTACCTGGTGTTCCCAGGATGGCTCTCATCCAACTACTAACCATGCCTGACCCTGCTTAGTTCTGAGATCTGTTGGGATTGGATATCACAGTGCTAAGGCTGCAGGCACTACCATTATAGAACGATGATATGAACAAGTTCAACGGTACTGGCAGGTTATTCAATGTTTCAATGAATTTTTAATTTGAGGATAGTTTCATTTTAATAGTCACATTCTGTCCATCTCCTACTTTTCAGACATAGTTCATTTCCCTTTCATTGTAGATGAGCAAACCAACTCCTCTTTTACTGTCAAAATCCATCTCCCCAGAAAGTAGAGTGACAGCCTTCCTTACCTGCTAATTCCTGGGAGTAAAGCAAATGAGAGTTTCAATTTGTAGTTTAATGGAATTACTTTTCTGTTCCATGGTGGAGCATTCTTCCCTTTCTAAAAAAATCCCTTTAAACTAGCAAAGCCTAACATAAATGAGGACAGAAGATAAAATATTTGTTAGTGTATCACTAGGAAAAATAGTGAGAGGAACAATGGTAGTACCCAAGAATAGGTAGATATAGTGCTTAGCAACTTCTATGAATGGGCTTCCCATTATAGGAAGTAGGCATAAATTTTGACATCACTATTTTCTGTTCCCTTGGCTTAGATGGCTAGAGACATGTGGGGATTGCCAGACAGAAAACACACAGTCTCCCTAAAGGACAAAAAATAATATATTTTGCCAATGGAATGACTATACTTGCTGAGATTTTCCTAAATCTTTTTTTTACTAGGATAATATATCCTCCTCAAACTGAATTACTTAGGTAAAGATTGTGAGCAAGAATTTCTGCATGGGATAACAGCAAGAACAACAAGAAGAAGCCATTACAACCTATGGCAATGTCTCATATCTAGTAACTGCTTGCATGACTTATTCTGTCAAATAAAATCTTACCCTTAAACTTTCAGATTTAAGAGCTAGATTGCTAGCTTCTTATTTGTCATCTTACATAGTATCTTTAATGATGTAACAGATATTTCTGAGGAAATATCCTAACTCTTTGCCTTCTTGAGCAAAAGTATAATTTTGACTGTTACTCCACAGTGATAAATGTAAGTCTAGAGACAAATATAAACACTACCTGGGTAGGATCCGCTGCCTGGAAGAGAAGTACACAATCCAATTGTTTACTGTAGGACTGACATGGAAGTTTTAGGAAAGTTAGAGTTAGTAGAATCACATGAGATCTATGATAGTTTGGGGTTGTTGTTGTTGTTAGGTGCCATTGAGTCGGTATCTGACTCATAGCGACCCTCTGTACAACAGGGGAAACACTATTGTCAGTGCTTCTCTGCCGTTCATAGGGTTTTCACAGGGTTTTCAATGGCAGATTGATGTTTTTTGGGAGCGGGTTGCCAGGTCCTTCTCCCAAGCCTACAGCTTCTGGTGTTCCCAGGCAGTCTCCCATCCAGGTACTAACCAGGCCCGACCCTGCTTAGCTTCCGAGATCTGACGGGATCAGATGCCACAGAGCTACAGCTGCAGGCATGTTACACTATAGAGTACAGCTAACTCTAGCAGGAAACATGGAATAGAAAAATTAAAGATTTTTGGGGGACAAGTGTGGATAAGGAACTACTGGCCTGGTTATTCAGAAAAGTCTGTCCTATAACTCTGAAACAGGTGTGTTACACTGAAGCAGAAAACCTGGATCTGTGGTCATTGCCCTTTCCCACTGTAGGAAGGTAAGATACTGGTGCACAGGGTGACATTATCTCTCTCACTCTTGTTATGGCCTTGAAGATTTTTCTTCCTTCCACAAAGTACTACATGTTCTTTGTGTTTGATTCAGTTCCAAGTCTGTGTTCACAATACTGGGGATATTCCTAGAACCATGCTAACTCAGTTCATTAAATGTATTCAGCTAATGAAGCTGAGGTCACAAGATCAAAAACAAAACAAAACAAAACAAAAAAACAGCAATAGAAATAGGTAAATGGGAGCTAAATATATGAATGTTGGTGCAATACTGTCCAATACTGGTCTGCCATGGAACAAATACTCGTGATGCTCCTGTCCAAGAACAAGGGTTCACTCCATTAGAACTAATCCTATTTATATTCAGTCTGTGGTGTCAGAAGCTCTACCCTTTCTGGATATTTTACAGGACACTTCGTACATGGTAGTGCATTAGTTATTTGAAATTCAAAAGGTTTTCCCCACTCACCGGTCCCAGAACCCGGAAAGTCCATACACATCCTTACTAGAACTCCAAATGGCCCTCCAAAACCTTTTAATACGGTTGCTGTAGCCAATGCCTATAATCCCAGCTACTAAGATGGCAGATATTGGAGTATCTCAAGTTTAAGGCCAGAAGCAGCCTATGCAACTTAGTGAGGCTCTGTCTCAAAATGAAAAATAAAAATGGAGCTGGAGGTGCAGCTCAGTGACAAAGTGCATGCCTAGCATTTGTGAGGCCTTGGATTCAAACCCAGTAAGGAAAAAAAAAATCTTAATCTTTCAGGAGGGTCATCTCATCATCTCAGAGGTTGTATGTGTCCTGTAGAAGCCTGGCTCGCCGTTCAGATGTGAAGCTCTGTAGTCTTACCAAAGGACAGAGGTCACCTGAGCTTTACATGATATCTGTTCTGAATACAGGCTTTCTAGGGTTATTCTGCTGCAGTAGCCCTTTGGCATCTGATCCGCTCAGATCTAGGAAGCTAAGCAAGGTTGAGCCTGGTTAGTACTTGGATGGGAGACCGCCTGGGAGCACCATATACTTTAGTCATGGGAGAAGAGCACGGCAACCCACTCCCCAAAACAATCAGCCATTGAAAACCCTATGAATATTAGAGCAGCACTGACAATAGCGTTTCCCCTGTTGTACATAAGGTGGCTATGAGTTGGATACTGATTCCACAGCACCTAACAACAACAACAGAATTATTTGGGGGTATTTTTTACTGCCTTTCCTTTACTTGCCTTCTTTACTTCTTTCTCCCTATATTTGCATTTGAAGATCATTTCACACATGCATAGAATCGTAACTATACATTTAGGAACCTATTGCTTTATGCCTCTTAGCATATATATATATATATATATATATATATATATATATATATATATATGACTGCACTTTGAAGAATTTTCAGAGAACTGACGAACAATAAATGCTACTTACAAATAATCTATATCTGAGTTAATTTTTTTAATAAGGAAAATGAAAATCCATATCTTCAGTCTGTTTTAGGTTGCATCTTTATTATTTTGAGAGGAAGGAATTGCATTTTAAAAATGAAAAAGGGGCCTTTATGAAATGTAATTTAATGATAAAATTTTATAAGGTAGAATTTTGTATTTTTTTTTGTCTTAAAATTTCATCTGTAGAGAGTAATCATTTCAAATTCCTAATAAGCATTTTTCATATTTTTGTTTCTTTTCTATCATGCACATAGCTGCCCTGTCCTGTGAATCTGTTCTTTCAGAGTATCTAATCTCTTGTTAGTTTTCAAGGATTTCCAGGTTCATAGGAGCTGACTTTTTACTACAAGTTTTATGACTCTGAAACCATTAGAAGAACATCAATGCTTCCCTAAATTGCTTTTTGGAGAAAATGTAATATATTTGATGAATTAAAATAAAAAGATGGAAACATAACAGCATATTGGATTACTTGTTAATTTTTCCTTCTCAGATGCTTTATATTGAAGGGGATTGATTTGTGAAGTACATTTTCAAGCCAATTTCACCTTTGTTTCTAGAAAAACTACATTTTGTCCTAGAAAGCTATTGACATTTCATCAGAGGAAATAGATTCAGAATTGCTGCCCAGTAAAATCTTTCTTAGCAATAGTTCTCTATCTTTCACCAAAGACAATGCAATTGACCTTGGGTCAGAGAATAAAAAGCTGCCATTACACAGTGGCAGAATAAATGCTTGCCTTCCTCTGCTAAGTTTTCGACGACGCCACAGAACTCTTTGAGTCATGCTTTTACAAAGTGGAAGAACAAACCCCAAGAAGACAAAAACCTAAATCTTAAGATTTCTTTATCTTTGACAATTCAAATTAATAGTCCTATTAGAAATGAAAAAAATATATCAAACACATCCAGAAATCATAAACATGAATGAAATAGGGCTTAGAATTACTATGCCATCTAAGAACAACACAAGTCAACTTCATTATCCCAAATAGTTTATCTTTGGGCAGTGCCTTGTTTAAGAGTAGGAAGATCCATTTAAATTATAATCATTTCACAATAGCAATTCAAAAATAAGCTCATGCTTTTTTCTTTCCGAGTAATTGTTTGAAATAAATTTAAACAGAAAACATTTGATGTCAAGTAACCATTTCATTCTGTCAAAGAGAAACTTGTAATTGTATGGGGGGGAAGGATTGAACTCAGAGCCTTACGTGTGGTTGGTAAGCACTATCACTGAGCGACCTTGCCAGCCCTTGTTTTTATAGAGTTTTTAGGAATAGATATGAGATAATATTATAGGAATATTCAAACTAACATACAGATCAAAGAAAATAAACAAGTAGAAGCAGAGTATGTAGGCTGTTATTTATTTATTTATTCCTTGGTAACTAATTAGTTTATCTGGATTTAAGAAAACTGTAACTGACATCAAAAATAGAAATGAGCCTTGGTTCTTTTGTCTACTCAGTCACAGCCCTACCATTTGTTTCTTTGAATCTTTATTTCTTATCCAAAAATGGGGGAGTTTATCTACATTTTTCCGCAAAGAGCCTCTAGTTATAATGATACAATTATTCATTTTATTTTGTCATATATGATAATTGTATCAAAAGTTTATATTTTCCAAAAATTTGAAAACTTTATATTATTTGAATCATCATATAAAGAATTCTCTGAAATGTGCATTGATATGTGATTTAGTTTCTTCTCTGTATATCAGGAGCTCCACTGGATGTGGAAGCCAGTAATTAGAAGTGGCACATTGTAAAACTATATTTTATGTCTATTTTCTACTCAAGAAGATGGTTTAATATACCATGGTAGACAGGAAAGCATCCACACAAAATTATTCATATCCTGAGAATCTTCGAATACCTTACCTTATATGTCAAAAGATTTTGCAGATGCAAATAATTTGCCAATCTTAAGGAGATACTTTGGATTATCCAAATGGGACTAATGTATAAAGTGCCATTATAAGTGAAAGAAGGAAGCAGTAGGCCCAGACAAGTATATATGGCAATGGAAAGGGAGGTCCAAGGGATTTGCCTATTTTCCATGAAGATAGAAGAAGTCATTGAACAAGGAATATAAGCATCTTCTAGAAGGTTGCAAGGGTACAAAAATGTATTCTTCCCTAAAGTCTTCAAAATGATAACTTGAAGACACATTACTTTTAGTCCTGTGAGTCCCATTTTGGCCTTCTAATCTTCAGAACTGTAAAATAATAATCCACTCCCAAGGCAATCCTGAAACAGTCAGCCACTGAAAACCCTATGAGGGTTGCTATGACTCGAACATGACTGGACAGTACCTAACAACAACAAGAAGACATATTTTAATCTCTACCTTTTTATCTCCTGGAAGCAATAAATAAGAGAAAATGAAACTTTTGTTAAGTTTTACTGTGTTATTGCAAAATTTTTACAAGCCAGCATCTAATTATTTCAAGGTTCTAAATAAATACCAGCAAGATTATATGAAAAATTAAGGGGAAAAATGGAAATAGACAAATGTGAATCTATCATAACTTCTAGAAAATAATTAAATACACTAAGTGAGTAAACTCTATTATATCATTATATTCACTCCTGGCACTATAATTATTCATCAACCTGTATTTATATTAACTCACTGTATCTCCTTTCTACAGATCTTCAACTTACATATAAAATTCTATCTCTCCTCATTTTCCAATTCATATGTGAATAAGCTTTAAATGTTGACATTGCAGTTGGAGGCCAGCCCCAGGAAACATAGCCAATTTCAGCCTGAGCTCTATGGCCTTGGAAAGAGATAAAGAGACAGAGATTGCATCACACCACATTACCATAGACAGTGAGAAGTTGTTGTTTGTTGTTAGGTGCTGTCCAATCAGTATCCAACTCATAGTGACCCTGCTGTACAACAAGTGAAACAGTATTGTTAGTGGGTTTTTTTTGTTGTTGTTGTTGTTGTTGTTTTTTGTTTTGTTTTTTTTTTTTTTTTTTGTTTTTTGGTGTTTTTTTTTTGCTATTCATTGGGTTTTCAGTGCCAGGTTGTTTTTTGGGAGCGGGTTACCAGGTCCTTCTCCCAAGCCTACAATTTCTGGTGTTCCCAGGCAGTCTCCCATCCAACTACTAATCAGGCCAGACCCTGCTTAGCTTTGGAGATGTTATGATCCAATACCACAGTGGTATGGCTGAAGGCAGTGAGAAGTTAGTGACCATGTTTTCAAAGCTACATCATTCAGCATGTTTTCACTTGAGAAGCAGGTGGAGTGTTGGATTTATCCAAGCATCTTTTGCAAAGGAAATTATAGGGGAAAAGGGAGGGAGTTGAAATTGTTTGCCAAATCATTTGTGTTTTAGGAAATCATATCTAGAAAGGAACACTTATTCTTATGTAAGCGTTTGAACGGAGAAGATATCTAATAGTAGCCTTCGAACTAGTCTTTCCGATTCTATTCTTGCCCCTTGTACAGTCTATATCTAACACTACAGCTAAAATTATTCTTTTCAAATTTAGGTCAGGTCATCTCACACCTTTAGTCAAAGGCAGACCTATACCAGTACATACATCTAGCCACCAAAATTCCCCTTCCTGTTTTACTCTGCTCCAGCCAAACTGGCTTCCTACTCTTACCAAACTTTCTGTACATACTTCTTTCTGCCTTGGAATATTTGCCTGAGCTGATCCCATTTGAGGGAACAAGCTTCTGACAGGTATCTTCTTGGCAATCTAGACACACTGTTCAATTTTCTACACAAATCTTAAATTTGTACTGGTACCTGTCCCAACCACCTTATTTGACACTCTATCTTGTCCTTCTCTACACACAAGCATTTCACATCCCTCTTACCTTCTGATTCACTTTTTCATATGTTAAATAATGAACTTATTCTTCAGACATAAAATATAGCGCCATTTCTTTTTAAAATGTCTATGGCAGAAATCAAGGCCTAATTCCTTTATTTACTGGTGTGTCTTAAGAGGCTACATGACATGAAGAAAATACTGAATAAATATTTATGGCATTCATGAATATTATTTGTCTTTTCTCCTTTGATTTATAAGGTTTTTTGGCCTTGTTAAAACTAGCTTACTAGGGATCTACTACTCTGATATTCTGTTGTGGTTAAGTGCCCTCGAGTTGGTGTTCAAGTCATAGCAAACCTACATGCTGTTGTTAGGTGCCGTCGAGTTGGTATCCGACTCGTAGCGACCCTCATAGGGTTCTCAATGGCTGACTGTTTCGGGATTGCCTTGGGAGTGGATTGCCAGGTCCTTCTCCCATTTTGGTGGTGCCGGGACTTGAACTCGGTACCTCAGAGACTGCAGCGCAGCGCCCTACCCACTGAGCTAAATCCCGGCCCCGCAAACCTACATACAACAGAGGAAATACTATTGTCAGTGCTTCTCTGCTATTCACAGGGTTTTCAATGGCTGATTGTTTTATATTTTCTTTTCTTGGTGGGCAGAGGGGTTTTCCTGGTGCTTCTCCCAAGCCTAAACCACCTAGTGTTTGGAAGCTGTGTACCATCCAAGTACTAACTGGGCCCCAACCTGCTTAGCTCCCGAGATCTGATGAGATCGGAAGCCACAGTGCAGGCTCTGATATCCTAGCCAGAGCTTAAATCTAAGGTAATGAATATCCCATGATTTAGACCCTGCTTCTAGAAACCCACCATTCTGAAGTAACCAATTCTTTCTGCAATTCTCTTTCACCAAAACTATCATGGAAGAAAACTATATTGCACTGTGGTTTGAGTCAGAGCTCCTGATAGTATTTTTATTTTCCTAATGCATCAGTTTCTTAGTGCTTGATAATGTCTTGAATCTAGGAGATCTATATAAATGTTATTCTTAGCTATTACTATCCAGTAAGGACAATACAACACTTGACTTGTTTTTAGATGGAGTAGGTAAGATAATAGATAATATTGTTTCCGCCTGTTGTACGTAGGCTTGCTCTGAGTTGGATACCGGCTCCACGGTACTTAACAACAACAACAGGTGAGATAATATTTATCAAATTCTTATTTTATGCCAGTGTTTGATTTTTTTCTCCTTTCTGTATTTTAATGCTAGTTAAGCTAACTCAATATAATGTCATTCAAATATTTATTCTTCTTTATCTAACCTAAAACTATTATTCACACCAGGATTAATTTCTTGGTTCTCTTCTTTTCCTATAATTTTTTTAATCCAAAGTGGTGCCACCAATCTCTATAGAGTGGAAAATTTCCTTATTACAATGAAAATGGGAGTATATTGTGATATATAGAACCAAGATAGAATATTCTTCTAAGCTCAGGCTCATCCATCAAATTTTGCACTGACAGTTCCATGTAGATGCCTAAAAGATCTCTCAAAAGTGTACTTGATCTTAACCAAAAGGTTGAAAAGTATTACTTCAAAATTAATTGGTCAAAATTCATGTGTATATATTGTATATCCTCACTCCAACTTTCCCTTGTTCCAAATCCACTATCACTTCCCAAATTTAATCTTTTCTATATCAGTAAAGAAAAGTAGTGTCCACTTGGTAACAAAAGCTTGAAACCTACAAAACATTCATAATTTTCTACTCTCTGAAACATTAGCCCCACATCTTATCATTTGAGCAATTTCACCAATTTCATCTAATTGCAGCAATGCAATTTTCTCTGTATTCATTTCTATTGCTAACATCTTCTCTTAGCTGCAATCACCCCTCACTTCTACTACTTAGCACTCTTTTAAGTACATTAACTGATTTGCCCTTTCCTAGTCATTTATTCTATATTGTTCAAAATAGTAATTCTCCCACAAGTGTGTAAGGTATCACAGCACACTGTTTTTTTTTTTTCTTTTTAATGTTTCTCTATTGCTCTTAGAATAACTCTGAACTCTTTGCCATGGCTCATTCTATTATATCTCTCTCCAGAAATTCTTCTTATTACTCTCTTCTAGCCACATAGCAATATGTTCAGTTCTCCACGCATACAAAATCTTTCCAGCCTCTAGGCCTTTGCCCTTGGCATTTTCTCAGCCTGTCAAACTCCCTCTCCCCAGTCTCAGCAAGACCAGCCCTTCATTCCTTACATTATGTGATAAATGGCATCTGTTCATCAAGACACCTTCCTTAACAGCTTCCCCAAAGCAGCCCTTGGCTCTCTCATCCTCATTATTCTTTATTTTGGGCCTATGTGTTTTTCTTATAAAGCATTAACAAAGCAAGCCAAACACATATGGATCTGTTTATTCAAGGGGACTGGGACTCTGAGACACCTTCCTAACAGAATGAAATCTCTGAGAAAGAAGAATCAAGCTTCTGTTGTCCTGGCACAATGCTTCACACAACTCCAAAAGGATAATAGGCACTAAATTCATGTTATGAAAAGTAACAATAAAGTCTTTGTTAAAAGGTCATTAATGATTTTTCTTGTACTTTTTAAAAGCACATTATTTAGAGCATAAAAGTGACTTAAGAAGCCAGGCATGGTGGTACACACCTGTAATCCCAGCAGCTCAGAGGTGGAAGCAAGAGGATCACAAACTAAAGGCCAGAGGCAGCTTGTGTAATTTAGGAGGACCCTGTCTCAAGGAAAACATTTAAAATGGGTTGGGGATGCATCTCAATGGTAGAGAACTTGCAAATTATGTCCAACACCCTTGGTTTGCCTCCTCTGTACCACAAAAAATAAATAAAATAACATAAAATAATAAGTGAATTAATACATAAATTAAATAATTTTATTCACCTAAAGATATGTATAGTTACATGTTATTTAGTGTATGAATTAGTTTACTAGAACCATATGACTACATGTAAAATGTATAAAAAGGAACTAGTGAAAAGATGCTTATATATCATGAATTTAAAGTTTTCATTTAATCAGAATTATAAAATTAAAATATAAATACATTTAATGGATGTCATACACTTCGGTAACTTCACTGGAATGAAAATAGTGCTGGAAGCAGAATAACAGACTGTGTTACATCTGTGAATTTTCAAGATTTGACCAATATCAATGTGGCTTGAGGCTGTTGGACATCTGGTAAGTTTCACTCCTGTATTTTGGCTTATATTTCATTGCTATATTTGGAGGAAAAAAATAAATGCTTGCAATATATGCTTGGAATAATTTTGAGAAATTCATGCATGAACATTTTAACTCTTTAATAGTTTACTAATTTTCTTTCTTTTTGGTTAAATTGGTTAAGAGAAAGGTCAAATAAAGCCTTTAACTGCTATAAGCAACACCTAAAGGTATCAAAAGATTTGTAAACAATTTAGATATTTTAAAAAGGGAAAACTATGTGATACAAGTTGGTATTTTTCCGTATTCTTGATATTTTATTCTAATATTTTATTCATTTTATTACCATAAAATGGAAAGAGTAAAAGATGAAGATTTGAGATTTGTTGTTGTTGTTGTTAGGTGCCGTTGAGTCGAGTTCAACTCGTAGCGACCCTATGTACCACAGATTGAAACACTTGCCGATTCTGTGCCAGGCAAACAATCTCATTTATGTTTAAGCCCATTGTTGCAGACACTGTGTCAATCCATCTGGTGGAGGGTTTTCCTCTTGCGTTGACCTGCCACTGTCCCAGACATGATGTCCTTCTCCAGGGATTGATCTCTCCTGACTACATGTCTGAAATATGTAAGACACAGTCTGGCCATTCTTGCTTACAAGGAGCACTCTGGTTGCACTTCTAGGACAGATTTCTTGGTTCTTTGGGGAGTCCATGGTATATTCAGTAGACATCTCCAGCACCACAATTCAAAAGCATCAATTCTTTTTCTGTCTCTCTTGTTCAATGTCCAGCTTTCACAACCATATGATGTGACTGAAAATACAATGACATGAGGCAGAGGCACCTTTGTCTTCAATGTGACATCTTTGCTTTTCAATACTCTAAAGAGATCTTCTGCTACAGCTTTTCTTAGAGCAATGCGTCTTTTGATTTCTTGACTGATGCTTCCACAGGTGTTGATTAGAGAGCCAAGCAAAGTAAAATCTTGAACAACCTCAATCTTTTCTCCATTTAATGTGAAGTTGCGTGCTGACCCAGTCATAAGGATTTTTGTTTTGTTGATGTTTAGTCCTAACCCATATTGAAGGCTATGATCTTTGATTTTCATCAGTAAATGTTTTAAAGCCTCTTCATTTTCAGCAAGCAAAGTGGTGTCATCTGCATAACGCAGGTTGTTAATGAGTCTTCCTCCAATCTTGATGCCACGTTCTTCCTCATAAATCCAGCTTCTCGGATTATTTGCTCAGCGTATAAATTGAAGAGATAGGGTGAAAGTATACAGCCCTGACGCACACCTTTCTCAACTTTAAACCACTCAGTGTTTCCTTGTTCTATTTGAACAACTGCCTCCTGGTTCATGTACAGATTTCTCATGAGCACAATTAGGTGTTCTGGTACTCACATTTTTGGAAGTGTTATCCATAATTTGTTATGATCCACACAATCAAATGCTTTTACATAGTCAATAAAACAGACATCTTCTGATATTCGCTGCTTTCAGCTAATATCCACCTGACACCAGCAATGATGTCCCTGGTTCCCTGCCCTCTTCTGAATCCTGCTTGATTTTCTGGTAATTCCCTGTCTATGTACTGGTGCAGTCACTTCTGAATGATCTTCAGTAGAATTTTGCTGGTGTGTGATATTAATGATATTGTCCGATAGTTTGCACATTCAGTTGGATCCCCTTTTTTGGGAATAGGCACAAATGTGGATCTCTTCCAGTCAGTTGGCCAAGTAGCTGTTTTCCAAATCTGTTGGCATAAACATGTTAACACTTCCAGTGCTGCATCTGTTTGTTGAAACATCTCTATTGGTATCCCATCAATTCCTCGAGCTTTGTGTTTCGCCAGTTCTTTCAAATAAACTATATTTTAAAAAATTAAATAAATTCTATAGTATTGCCTAATTTTCAAAGGAATTATTATAGAGAGATTTCATTTTCTATCAATGACAAGCAGATTTAGAAAGTAATACAGTTTCACTTTCAAAAAATAATTTAAAATTTTCAGTTCTCTTACAGTTTACACAAATAAATCTAATTATTTTCTCCTTGAGGTAAACTTTAATTCTTTCTTAATGCTTATGTAGAATCTAATCAATATCTATAATAAATCTTTACTAGAAATTCTTTACAAACTTGCCTAATTAAATACAATACTCATAAAATGTTAAAGTACAAAAAGTATACATAAGAATTTACAACTTTAATAGACATTTAAAATTCTGAAAATATATGCTCCTTTCATATATTCATTTACTACATTCTTCGTGCAGGCTGGGGTTTAGCTCAGTTGGTAGAGTGTGGCTCTGCAGTCTCTGAGGCACTAAGTTTGAACTCAGCCCCACAAAAGTGGGACAATGACATGGCAGTCCACTCCCAAGATAATCCTGAAAAATGTCAGCCATTGACAAACTGTATGAATAACAAAGAAACACTGGCATAGAGCAAGGCATGGTGCAGCATTTCATCCTGTTGTACATAGGGTCTCTATAAGTCAAACCAGACTTGAGGTCCACCTAACAACATCTTCTTAACTAAAATTTAAACAATCCAAAAAAGAAGTATTTAAAGATCTCAAAATAACACAGAAACCATAGCATTAAAGATTCTGACATTATCTTTAACAGAGAAAAGATAAAATTACATTAACTTTTATTGCCATAAACTGTCATTAAAATTCTTCACGGAAAAACACTATAAAATAATTAATAGAGAATTTACTGTGAACATATGTATTTTTCTGAGATATGCATTACAAAAGAAACTTTCAGTTTTCCTAAATATATATACACTCATTGTTAATGGAGATCATAAAATATTTCTTTCCCAAACTAAGAAAAATTTCTATTTTATTAATTCTTACAGAGAACTTCCTGCTGATAGCAACACATGTGCACATTCCAAAAATTTAGTATTGTTAAATATTTAATATAGAATATATGATTGGTTCAGTCATTGTTACAAATATTGTACATGATTAATTCAAAGCATAATTAGGTACACTGCTCAGCAATTCTATGTACTTTATGTCAGCTGTCCTTAAGATGCACCAAAATGCAAAGTAGTCATTCTATTCTTTCTTTCTATTGTTTACAAACAGATGCAGCACTGGAGGTACTAACCTGTTTATGCCAAGAGATTTGGCAAATAGCTACCTGGTCAACTGCCTGGAAGAGATACATATTTGTGCCTATTCCTAAGAAAGGGGATCCAACTGAGTGTGGAAATTATTAAACAACATTATTAATAACACACAAAAAGCAACATTTTGCTAAAGATCTTTCAAAACCAACTGCAGCAGTATATAGACAGGGAACTGCCAGAAAATCAAACTGGATTCAGAAGAAGGCAGTCAGACGGGGACATCATTGTTGATGTCAGATGGATATTAGCTAATAGCAGAGACTATCAGAAAGATGTCTATGTTTTATAGACTATGCAAAGGTACTTGTGTGAATCATATCCAATAATGGATAACACTTCAAAGAATGAGAATAACAGACCACCTAATTATACTCATGAGGAATCTGTACATGGACCATTAGGCAGTCTTTCCAAGAGAATAAGGAAACCCTGTCTAGTTTAAACTTGAGAACGATATGTGTCAGGGCTGTATACTTTCGCTCTATCTCTTCTATTTCTATGCCAAGAAAATAATCTGAGAAGCTGGACTTTATGAGGAAGAATGAGGCATCAGGATTGGAGGAAGACTCATTAACAACCTGCATTATGCAGATGACACAACTCTGCTTGCTGACAGGGAAGATTTGAAACATTTACTGATGAAGGTCAAAGAACATCCCCTTCAGTATGGATTGCGACCCAACATCAACAAAACAAAAATCCTTACAACTGGGTCAGCACGCAACTTCAAAGTAAATGGAGAAAAGATTGAGGTTCTCCATGGTTTTACTTACAATCAACACCTGTGAAAGCAGCAGTCAAAAAATCAAAAGACACATTGCTTTGGGAATAGCTGTGGCAAAAGATCTCTTTAAAGTATTGAAAATAAAGATGCTACATTGAAGATGAAGGTGTGCCTGACTCATGCCATGGTATTTTTCAGTCTATCATATGATTGTGAAAGCTGGACATTGAATAAGGGAGACAGGAGAAGGACTGATGCTTTTGAATTATGGTGCTGGAGATGAATGTTGAATATACCATGGACTGCCAAAAGAGCCAATAGATCTGTCCTACAGCAAGTGCAACCAGAGTGTGCCTTGGATTCAAGGATAGCTAGACTGGGTCTTACGTATTTTGAACATGTAGTCAGGAGGGGACAATCCCTGGAGAAAGACATTGTTTGCAAGAGTGGCATGTCAGTGGGAAAAAAAAAAAAAAAAACGCCCACTAGATGGATTGACATAGTGTCTGCAACAATGGGCTTAAACATAAATAGGATAGTGTACTTGGCACAGAATTGGAGAGTGTTTCATTCTAGGGTCATTACAAGTCAGACCTGACTGGAAGTCACCTAACAACAAGAACAGCAATATTCTTTACCAACTCACACTCACAGTTAAAAATATATATTGATTTCACTTAAAATGTGTTTGATGAAACACTAAAAACTCCTATCTTTCTTTAATTTTGATCATTTGAATATATCTACTTTTGTATACTTTGTGTGAAAAAATGAAGGTTAACTGAAGCTCTTTTGCTATCTGATGAAGTACAGAAGCTGTTTCAAGGTAAGCAGTTTCAGTTGCAAGCTCAACTAAGCACTTTTTTCAAGGAAGAATATTCTTATTTGAGAGGATGATTAAGAGATAAAATGTGTTTATTCACATTCGTTTAGTTGGCAAGATTTTCTCCAAAATTCATGAAGTGAACTTGTCATTTCAAAGAAGGTCACTTACATATTTGATACCAGTGATGAAATGCAAACTCTCAGGGGAAAACTTGGTAAAACTTGCAGCTATCAATGTGAACTTGGTAGCTTCCTGACACTTACATGCTTGTCTGAAGGAATCAGTAGACAAGTTAAAAATGTGATTTTTATGCACATACCAAAAAGTATTAAATTTTAGAAAAGTTGAACAACAAAGTAAACAAGTATTTTCCTGATAAGCAATATACAACATTCCAAATCATGTACAAATAAAATATCCTCCTGAAGTATAAGAATAGCCATTGGGTTTTAATATAACAAAGTAAAAAATGTTATTATTTTAGATCACACATTGCAATTATCCCTTAAGGAAATGACTCTTGACAAGTATCAGTTCAATATCAAAGAAGAATATTTATATTTATCTGAAAGCCTATTGAAATACTCTTGTTTTCCAAATACGTCTTTGAGAAGTCTGATATTGTTCATATATGTCAAACCAAACTCATATTTAAATACTTTAAGTGCAGAAACAAATATATGTAACCAATCAACTTCTATCAAACCAGATATTAAGGTGATTTAAAAACATGTAAAATAAACCCACTTATTTTATTAATTCTCTTACTTTTATTCACAAGTATATTTTTACAAAGCATGCTACTTATGTTTACATGTGATTGGGTTATTATTTTTTGAATTAATTATTGGATGAATTAGTCTATTGCTCACATTAAATTTCTAAAGTGGTAAATATCAATTAACATTGCCACATATACAAAAGCTTCTTAGGATATTCCATAGCTTTAAGAATGTAAAGGAGCCCTGACACCAAAAATGTAAAAAAGCTATTCCTCCATGTAATTGCTTCTATGTCACTTTCATACATACCATATATTCTGCTCCCTTTTTGCGAAATGTGAGCTTACACAAACATATCCTTGTCTCAAAAGAATACATGAACATCAAGGACTTTTTTTGTCAGTACTAGGTGACAGACATGAGAGCCTAACTCAGACTAGGAATGTATTTTTCCACCAAGCTAAGTTATCAGCCCCTTTTGTTTGTTTTATTTTTGAGACAGGATCTTGTTAAATTGTATAGGCTGCCATTGGCCTGGAACTTGAGGCCCTCCTGCCTGAGCCTTCTGAGAAGCTGGAATTACAGGCATGTACCATGGTGCCCACCTAAGAACTTCTTAATATAATAGAAATCGAAACAAAACATAATATAAATGTCAAAAAATATTATAGTTCTTTAACCTTTTTTCTCTTGTTAATGATAATTTGAGAAAAATGATCCTACCCTCCCGCTTGAAACTTTACTTGGATTTGTTCCATACTCTCTTAGAATAAAAATCTCACCTGTTTTCATGAAAGCCTTTTAATATGACTCCATTTTTCTCTTCTTTGACATTTGCCTTTATCTTAGTTACTTTTTTGTTATCTTTTAATCAAATGAAAAAGAACTGCCACTTTCTAAACCTATAGTTACTGCTATAGCAATTGGTGGCAATTAGTGGCAATTAGTTCCAACTGTTTTAGAGGATAATTATGTGTATCCCTACATACCAAGTTCAAATCCCAATTTACGGATATCTTAAATCCAAGCATTGTATATTGTCTTCCCAATATGGGAGTGAGCATTTGGTCTTATGTTCTCATGCCCACCACAAATACACATTCTTGCCTTCACACTTTCGTGCTGTCAATATTTGTATCATAAAGTTGAATCACTGTTTGGGTCTAGCATTTTATGGTTAAATTAATTCAGTCATGTTTCCAATCATAATTTGCCTTTTGAGAACATGCTGTTGTTTTCTTCATGTAGTATTTGTTTTATATACAGTTTGCTTGCTCTATACTTACCACAGTCACACCTCACTGATGCCATAAGTAATGATTTCTCTTCACAAAACAATTAAAAGGTTTTTCAATTCAGTTAGTGTTTTTCTTAATTTTAGAGATTCCTCGTCCAGAGATTATGATCTACTTCAGTACAGACAAATTCATATCTCAGAACAAGAATTTTCTTCTTCACAATACTGAAGATTGCCTTTCTTATCTTCTGTAGTAGGTATTCTCAGTGCTGATCTCGATTTTATACTACATTATGTGGGATGAATCAGTCTTCTAACTGTATACATTGGGAAAATGTCGTTATTTTATCCTTGATATTTGCTAAAATAGTTTCACCTGCAGTAGAGTTAGAGATTGGAAATAATTTTAATATTATTATTAAATTGTTTAGTTGCCCCCTAGATTTCAATGTTACTTTTGAAAATCCTGACGCCATCCTTATTCTTAACCTTTGACTTTATTGAAATGCACATTTTCTCAGGACATTTGTAAGATTTCTTTCCTTTTCCTAATTTTGTCTTGAATTTTCAAAATAATATATATTCTATTTTTAAAAGTAAAAAGGGAATGCTTTCCTAAACTTTAACATAAATTTAGAATATGTACTGAGATAAAATCTGGCCAGACTGCTGTTGGATTAAAGAATAGAGGACAATGCATAAAATCCTGATGGCTTTTAAGTTTCTCACATAATCTCCATGTATTTAATTCTCCAGTCTCCCAACCAAGGACTAACCAGGCCAACCCTGCTTGGCTTCTGAGATCAAATGGGATCATACGCCAGGGTGGTATCACTGCAGACATAATACTCTATAGCTTCAGTTAATTATCATGATTCTCCAAGATCTAAAAATGGAAATGACATGTGACTATTTATGAAATTACAGAAGGGTTATTTTGATTTGATTTAATGTGAAAATATATTCTTGAATTGATAATGAAATAATGCTTAAAACTGTGAGTGAGTATGAACTCTGAAGTTGGTAGTGAATGGACAGTCTAGCAGGGATATTCATGAGCAATAACTTCAACTTGACTTAAAAATTCTATATTGTATTTTGGAAGCATTTCAGCAAGCAGTCCCAAATTAATACTTAAATTTTTGAGTAGGTAGTAATTTTCTTCCCAGACACATTCGTCACATAGACAGAACTCAGTCAGATTCTTATCCACTAACTGTTGTGAAAGATGTAGTACTAGAAATAGGTAGGTGTTTCTGTGGCTGAATATGAATTCATATGTTGACTCGGAGAACAAAATATCAGTGTTCTACAACTACTTGATCTGTAATTTCTCTTGAAAATATGCTAGCTTACTTGTCTCAGGTAAATTGACTTATAACCTATTTTTCAGATGGAAAACACACATTAACTACATATAGTTAAGCTAATCAAACATAATTTCATGCTTGGAATATAAAGTTAAAAGTAAATATTCTTTAGTATAAAATTAAAAATTACTTTTAGCTTCTTGTTAATTTTGGTGTAGAACTCATCTGCTCATATACCCAGCATTAACAGCAATTATTATTAATATTAAGTATAATTTTGGATAATCTGTTAAATGGACACTTTATTGTTGTTGTTGTTGCTAGGTGCCGTCGAGTCGGTATCCGATTCATAGCGATCCTCATAGGGTTTTCCATGTCTTGACTGTTTCGGTATTTCCTTGGGAGTGGATTGCCAGGTCCTTTTCCCATTTTTGCGGTGCTGAGAAATTGAACTTGGCACCTCAGAGACTGCAGGGCAGCGCTCTACCAAGTGAGCTAAATCCCAGCGGATACTTTATTAGACATAATAAATGTTTAGTATATAAAAATATATAATTACTTCATAATAAAAGTTAAAATATGCAATCCTTTTAGTATACAAAAAATTATTATTGTATCACACCAATAAATTACTCAAGCACTACCTGTCTTGTTCCCAGTCTGCCATGACAATATACCATACACTAGGTCTATTTTAAGTAACAGAATTTTATTTTTCACAGTTATGATTTTGTTGTTAGTTGCCATCCACTCATAGAGACCCTTGCAGGGTTTTCAATGGCTGATTGTTTCTGGATTGCCTTGTGAGTGGATTGCCATGTCCTTCTCCCATTTTTGTAGTGCTGGGAATCAAACTCAGGACCTCAGAGACTGCAGAGTGGCTCTCCATCAACTGAGCTAAAGCCAAGCCCCCTTTTCACAGTTATGGTTGCTGGTAATTCCCTGAGAAACGCACTAACAGATTTGGTATCTGGTGAGGACCCACTTTCTGGTTCACACACAGTTGATTATTTTCTTGTTCTGTTCTCACATCATAAAAGAGGAGATGAACATTTCCAGGACTTCTTTTTGAAGGACATTAATCTCATCATGGGGGCTTCATTCCCTGTCCTTACAGCTTAACTCCCAAAGTCTCTATCATCAAATACCATCACAAGGGAGGATAGATTTTAACAAATGAATGTTGGAAGGACACAGCATTCAGACCATACTGTTGTGCTTCTGTCCTCCAGACATTCATATCCTTCCCAGATGGAAAATACATTCATTTCATCCAAGTAGCCTAAAAAGTCTTAACTTATTCCAGCATCTTTAATGGGTGCTTTAATGTCCAAAGTCTCATCTAAACATCATGTAAATAATACATAAGTGAGGTCAAAATATGATTCATTTTGAGGCAATTTGCTCTCCAGATGTGAGATTGTGAAATCAGATAATTAACATGCTTCTAAAATATAATGATGGGGCAGGTATAGCATAATCATTCCCATTCTGGAAATGGAAAACAGGAAAGAAGAAAAGAACAAGTCAAAACCCTTAAGACTCAAGATAATCTTGGGGCTTAATGTTTTGTTCTCCAGACCCCCTGGATAGGAGGGCCCATCTTTGGGACACGGGAGGGTTGGCTTGGATCCCTAAAAGTCTGCAAATTACTCTCCTCACTCTTTGCAACCCAAACTGCAATGTTCAAGGTTGGAATCACACATAGCTGACGTTTTTTCTATTATTTTTAATTTTTTTGATAATATTGATTAGTACATATCATTAAAGATGTGTTGATTAAAGGCCCAGTAGCTGTAGAGATATAAAAATATACCAAGTGCACCAATAATAAATACCTGTAAAAGTGCCTTACTTGAAACTATATACAATTTTTTGTTGATAGTAATTAATTATTTCATAGTGAAATAAACTGATCCATCTTTCTCTATCATCAGAACAGAACATATTTATTGTTTTGTCTCAATATGTTTTTGATGTATTTTGAAAATCATTAGTTTTTTCACAAATATCTAGAGTTTCATGTAGAAAAACCTATGTAAAATATACTCGTTAATCCACTCTCAACAGTTTTAGAGGGCTAAAAATTTAGAACTGGATTAGAATCATGTGCAGATTAGATTCTAATTGTTATAGTAGAATCCAATCCACACATGATTTTATGCTACATCTGATGTTTTAGCCCTCAAAAATTATTGAAAAGGTGAGGATTAGATTTCAGAATATATGGTATTTTCATAACATAATCCTATTTGCACAGGGCTAAAAAGTGGATGGTTTTGCTGTTCAATTACAGGGACAGTGATAGAAGTCAATCTTGGACCATTATGCTTTTATTAAAATACTTTTCCAAGAATATCTAATTTTTCATGCTCTTGGAAAAACATACAAAATTAATTTGTACAGTTTTGTTGTGGTAAAAGTGTTTCAATGGTTTTTCAGATACCAAAAACCATTAACATCTTTGGAGGTGGCAGTAACATCCACTGACACAATTTAAGAACTGCAGATCCCTCAGTCTCATGGGACAGTCCCTGGAATTATCCTCTCAGAGACACACCTCTAAGGTCTACTGTAATGGGTTCATTTATGTTTTCCACAAATGCTGTCGCTTGGAACTGATCATGCAGTGAGCATTAGAAACTGAGAAAACTCTGGCAGGTAAAAATCCATAAAAGCCTTCTCTCTACTTACACCTTTAGCTCCTTATTCTTTCAAGAGGCCTAACATGAAGTACATTTTTGTTACTCTTTTCATTTTGCATGCTAATTATTAGGCAAGTCAGGTTCCTGGGAGTTCCAGAAGTTCAAGTAAAACACTGAAAGATTATATTGACTATGCAAATCTGACTTTAGTATACCGTGGTGGACTAACACTTGTCTTCGCTGATGAGCAGGAGGTCACCACTTCACTAAAGTGTTATCTGTAAACAGCTTATGGAATAAGAAGCATGGAGGTGAATGGCTTAGAAGGAAGTTGTGGCTAAGTCATGAGGCCACATTTTCTGCTGAGGGGTGCTTAAATGAAGGTGTCCATGGAGAAATCTCCAAGAATGCAATTTTCTTTGTATTTTCCCAAAGGCCAGATTTGACTGCAGCTTTGAATTTCCAGACACTTTTATGTATATAATTTTAGTCCAGCTAATTTTTAGCACATGAATAAAATATTTCAAATCTCAACTTTTGTGGATTATCAAAATCAATCTTAGAAATGATTTGCCATTACTTAGGGGTAGCATAAAGTTTAATTTTGTGCTATTTAATATGTTTAATATCTCAGAAGTGAGAAGCACAGTCGAGAAAAGAATATTAAAAATTTACAACAGAATAAATTTATAGGTTTTCACTAAAGAGTCATTTCAGGCCTCAGTGTGGCAGTGAGTACTTTCCTTGTATATTTCTTCTAATGGATAAAAGTTCATCTTTCAAAAATTAAAATGATCACATTATGACTATTTTTTACCTCTAGTATAAAAATTGTTAGCCATAAGAAAGAAATTTTTGTAATTTTAATGTAAGTACACTAGAATTATTAATAACAAAATCAATATCCTGACCCAGTAAAACAAAAAAATAAAACATTACTAAAACTGTCTTCTCTTTCCTGGTCCTTATTCTCCTATCTCCTTCCCTCATGTCACCATTCTGAAAATTTATCCATTCCTTATTTTATTATTTCACATATTTTGTTACTCTTAAATAAATAGTATTTTATCATTATTATCCCCCTGGTTGAATATGCTAAAATGATGCTGCTGTTTTTAAACTGTTAGGTGCCATGGAGTCAGGTCTGACTCATAGAGGCCCTATGTACAAGAGAATGAAACACTCCCCAATTCTGTGCTAGGCACATGATCTTTTATATGCTTAAGGCTATTGTTGCAGCCACTGTATTAATTCATGTAAGTGAGAGTCTTCTTCTTTTTTTTTTTTTTTTTATTGATCTGACACTCTCCCAATGATGATGTCCTTAGGAACACTCTGGTCGTCCTTCTTCTAGGACAGATCAGTTGTTTCTTCTGGTAGTCACTGTTAAAATCAATATTCATCTCCAGCACACCAATTCAAAAACATCAGTTTGGCTCCTGTCTCTCTTATTCAATGTCCAGCTTTCACAATCTTATGATACAGCTAAAAATATCATGGCATGAGTCAGATGTACTGCTGTATTAATAGGTGATACCTTTACTTTAAAAAACTCTGTTGGGTGCTGTCAAGTTGGTTCTGACTCATAGGAATCCACATAAGATTTTCAATAGCTGTTTTACAGGATTGTTTCAGGAGTGGGCTGCCACATCCTTCTGCCATTGTTCACTACTGGAGATCAAACCCAGGGCCTTAGAGAGTGTAGAGCAGCACTCTACCAACTGAGCTAAACCACAGCCCTTTCAAAATTTTTAAGAGGTCTTTTGCAACAGCTTTTCCCAATGCCATACATGTTTTTTATTTCTTGACTGATGTGTCTGTGGGTGTTGATTATAGAACTAAACAAAGCAAAATCTGGGACAATCTCAATCTTTTCTCCATTTAACATAAAGTTGCATATTGACCCAGTAGTAAGGATTTTTGTTTTACTGACATTGAAACACAATCCATACTGAAGGCTATGTTCTTTGATGTCCATTAGCAAATGTTTCAAATCTTCTTTACAATCAGCAAGCAGAGTTGTGTTATAGGTATAACACAGATTGT
This sequence comes from Pedetes capensis, assembly GCA_007922755.1. Classification (NCBI taxonomy): domain Eukaryota; kingdom Metazoa; phylum Chordata; class Mammalia; order Rodentia; family Pedetidae; genus Pedetes; species Pedetes capensis. The sequence goes on from VMDO01017817.1 coordinate 38,539, forward strand.
TAATGAGTCTTCCTCCAATCCTGAAGCTGAGTTCTTTTTCAAACGTCCAGCTTCTCAGATTATTTGCTCACCATAGAGATTGAAGAGGTATGATGAAAGGATACAGCCCTGATGCACAACTTTTCTGACCTTAAAACAGGCAGTGTTTCCTTGCTCTATTCAAATGATTGCCTATTGGTCCACATACAACTTTCTCATCTATACAAGTAAGTGCTCCGTGTTCCCATTCTCTTCATTGTTATCCATTGCCTTTGCATAATAAATAAAACACCTATAGACATCTTTCTAGTATTTTCAGCTTTCTGCTAATTTCCATATGACCTCAGCAATGAAGTCCCTGGTTCCATGACCTCTTCCAAATCCAACTTGATTTTCCAGAAGTTCCCTATCTATATATTGCTGCAGTAGCTTTTGAAAAATCTTCAGAAAAAAATTTACTCACGTGTTATATTCATGAGATTGTTTATACTTTCACTTGGATCACCTTTCTTGAGAATAGACACATATATGGATCTCTTCCACATATTGACCAGTTGACCAGATAGCTGTTTCCAAATCTATTGACATAAAAGAGTGAGCACCTCCAGTGCTGCATCTGTTTGTTGAAACATCTCTATTGGTGTTCCACAAATTCTTGATGTCTTATATTTTGCCAATTCCTTCAAGGCACTGCATCATGCAATACCATTGGTTCCTGATCCTATCAAATCTCTTGAAATGGTTGGTCATCCACCTGTTTTCATCCAATTCTTTTTTGTATAATGACTCTGTGTACTCCTTCCATCTTCTTCTGATGTTTCTTCTGTCATTTAATATTTTCCCTGTAGAATCTATCACTATTGCTACTCAAGGCTTGAATTTTTTTCTTTAGTTTCTTCAGCTTGAGAAAAACAAGAGTACATCCTTCCCTTTTGGTTTCCTGTCTCCAGCCCCTTGCATGTCATTAAAATATTTGATTTTGTCTGCTCCAGCTGCCCTTTGAACTCTTCTGTTTAGTTCCTTAACTTCACCATGTCTTCCTTTTACATTATTATTATTATTATTATTATTATTATTATTATGTTTTCCATCTCACTGCATGCCTTTCAGACTCACACATAAATGATGAGGGCTGACTCACTCTGGATAACGTCTACTTCTCCTCATTAGGATGCTATTAGTTTATTTCAACATTAAGGTATGATGAGATACAAAGAAAGGACAAAGAAAAACAATAGATTAAAAGAATAGAGTGATGACATTTTCACCATGATTTAAAAGAGTTTGAATTAAGTGCCTTGAAAAATTCATCACAAACATTATTATTTATCTCATTTCACTCACATACGAATTGCATGTACCCAGGATTCCCAAACATAGATTGTTATTATGTTGCCTTCTAGTCAGTATCCTACTCATAGAGACCCTATGTACAACAGATGAAATACTATTGTCATGCTTCTCTGCTATTCATAGGGTTTTCATCAGCTGATTGTTTTAGGGAGTGGGTTGCTGGGTCCTTCTCCCAAGTCTAGAGCACCTGGTGTTCCCAGGAGGTCTCCCATCTAAGTAGTAACCAGTCCCAACTCTGCTTAGCTTCCAAGATCTGACAGGATTGGATGCTACAGGGCTATGGTTGCAGGCTCCAAACATAGATAGATGACATATAGTAGGTGATAGATAGATAGATAGATAGATAGATAGATAGATAGATAGATAGATTATAGATACATACATACATACATACATACATACATACATACATACATTCCTGGTGGAGTTTAGCTCAGTTGGAAGTACACCACTCTGTGTTCTCTGAGGACCTGGATTCAATCCCTAGCACTGCAAAAAGACAAAGAAAGAATTGGGAATCCTCTCCTGAAGTAATCTCAAAACAGTCAGCCATTGAAAATTCTATGAGGGTAGCTATAAACCTTATGAGGGTCACAATGAGTTGGACTGGACTCCATAGTACCTAATAACAATATATGCATACATTTGTATGTATATACATGCATACACAGATTTTACTCCTAAGTGCAGGCCCCCAGCATCTCAGTGATGACTGAAATCTTTCTTGTATCTTGGTGTGGGACCTACTCCTAACTTAGCCATTCAGAAAGGAGATTTATCCAGTTTTTTTCTTTTAAAAAAGTACATGCTACCAGTTCCTCCACATGCTAGCACATTGCACTGGGAAAAAATATAGATCTGAATTATGATGGCAAGTTATATATATGAAGTTTCCCTTCATAAAGAGAAAATATAAAAAATATTTTTAAGTGTGAAAAACTCTATGGTATTCTTTCTTTTTTTATAATAGTAGTTTTTATTCAATTTTCAAGTGTTGCTAGAATATAACTACACAATTTTTAAATATTGCTCATATTCTGCAGGAGGCACTACTTCTTCTGCTGGACCCCTCCAGTAGTAGGAAGGAGGTCATTGGTGATAGGGGTATTGAAGTAAACAATATCAAATGCGTACATGCTTGGGATCACATTACTTGAAAAGCGTTGTAATAACCTGTGTCCTCATCTCCATAAAATAGCAATGATCATTTGGGAAACATGCTAAAAGCTGATGTGCCATATTGTTCAACCTATGCTGAAATAGTCCCCTAAGGCTTAATGGATTTGCTAAACCACATGCTGTTTATCCAATTTTTGTGCCAAAGCATTAACAAGATCCCTATGGGTAGTGACGCTTTGCCAAAATATCGATTCTTCCCTTCAATATCAACTTTCTTTTTGGCAATATATTTGTTTGTTGAACAAATGTTTTTAAAAAGTGGAATGCAATTTAATATGTCAGAAAATTGCAGATGGTTTTATTGAATTTCATTGCTTTACATAGATTTCAAGTAGAAAGCTATGTCACAGACATATCCTAGGCATGAGAGGTGGGAGAGAAGAACCAACAGTAAACTCGGACACTGTAATTGACACAGGTGAAATAAACATCAACTCATGTTCATCTAGACATAGACTCCAAATTTTAAAGATTGTAAAAAGTGAAAATTCTAAAGTAAGTTAAAGTATTCCTGTATTTGGAGTGCAGAAAATGTTAGAAGTTTTAATAATAAACAACCACATTCCATGATAATAAATCAGAGTTTTATAAGGTTTAAATTTCATTTTGATCTTCCATTTCTCAGTATCCTATTGTAATTCAAAAGTCCTAAGTGCTTTGGAAACCAAAAGGATTTCATTGCTGCTGCTGCTGCTGCTGCTGCTGCTGCTGTTGATGTTGAAGGTCTTGTGTAAGTTCATTTGGCTTCAGTGTGGCTCTGCGCGGGTATGAGGCTACTTATGTTTGTTGTTAGGTGCTGTGGAGTCAGATCCAAGTCATAATGGGCTTCACAGGCTTATTAGTGGTTGATTTTGGGGGGATTGCTTTGCGGTGGATTGCGATGTCCTACTTCTGTTAATGGGCTGGGATTTGGCTCAGTGGGTAGAGTGCTGTGCTGCAGTCTCTGAGGTCCTGAGTTCAATTCCCAGCACCGCAAGGCCTGGCAATCCACTCCCAAGGCAATCCCGGAACAGTCAGCCATTGAAAACCCTATGAGGGTCGCTATGAGTCGCATACCGACTCGACGGCACCTAACAACAACAACTTCTGTTAATGTGATGCTGGGGATCTAATCCAGGTCCTCAGAGAGTCCACAGCAGGTGCTCCACAAACTGAGCTAAATGCCAGCAAGACTACTTATAGTGACTACATATGATGATATTTAATTCACTCAGTGTGATTGCTTTTATGTAATAAACAGTATGAGAATAGTACATTACAGAATGTTGCCCCAGATCTTAAAAAGATGTGACATACCTGTTGTTAGGTACCATTGAGTAGGTGTCCGACTCATAGTGATCCTATTACAACAGACAAAACATCACCTGACACTGTGCCAGGCCTGGCACTACTGTCGGTGCTTCTCTGCTATTCATAGGGTTTTCAATGGCTGATTGCTTTTTCCAAGAGGCCTGCCAGGTCCTTCTCCCAAGCCTACAGCACCTGGTGTTCCCAGACAGTCTCCCATCCAAGTTCTAGCCAGGCCTAACCTTGCTTAGCTTCCGAGATCTGATGGGATCAAACGCCAGGGTGGTAGAGTTGCAGGTATGATGTACTTACCACATATTAATATGATGAAATACAAAAAATGCTGTTTGAAACATTTGTTGTCTCAAGAATTTGGAGAAGGAATTGTTTAGGAATTGTTAAAATGGGTTAGTGATGTAATTGGATGTAGAAATTGAATTAAAAATATTATGTGGAGGAACTTTTTTCAGACTTACCAGAAAATAATTTTATAAGACTGTCTTTGCTAGAGCTGGGGGCAGTGGCTGCACACCTGTCATCCCAGCTAAATGGGAGGCAGAGGCTAGAGGATCGCAAATTTGAGACAAGAGGCAGTCTGCATAATTTAGACTCTGTCTCAAAAAGTAAAAAAATGGGCTGGGGGTGCAGCTTGGTGGTGCAGCAGTTGCAAAGCATGCAAGCATAAGACCCTGGGTTCAAAACCCAGTATCACAAAAAACAAAAAACAAAAAAAAAAACACTGTCTTTGATCAAACAGAGAACAATGCAACAGTGAGAAGGAAGAACTGTCTGAGGATATGATTCTGTTTACTCTGTCATGTTGACCTTTAAATTTCTTTAATAATTCCCAAACTAGCCAGGCACAGTACCTCACATTTGTAATCTCAGCTAATTCGGAGGCATGGGCAGGAGGATCCCATCTTCAAGGTCAGAGGCAGCCAGCGTAATTTAACAAGACCCTGTCTCAAGATTTAAAAAAAAAAAAATTTTAAATAGGCTAGAGTGCAACCCAGTGGTAGAGCACTTACAAAGTATGTATGAGGCTCTGGATCCAATCTCCAAGTATTGTAAAATTAATAATAATAATAATAATAATAATAATAATAATAATAGTAATAATAATTCCCTAACCCTTCCCATTTGAAAGCTAGATGTAATGGAAATGTTTTTAGAAAACTTAATCCCTATATATTCACAGACCTTCAAGCCTACCACCATGGTATTTAATTCTGTCAGATCTGGGAAACTAAGCAGGGTCAAGCCTGCTTAGTATTCCCAAGATGGCAGATCCATCGCCTGGGAATACTGAGTGCTATACACTTCACGGAGCCTGCAGCGGTAGCCCTGTGGCATCCAATCCCGTCAGATCTCAGAAGCTAAGCAGGGTCAGGCCTGGTTAGTACCTGGATGGGAGACCGCCTGGGAACACCAGAAGCTGTAGGCTTGGGAGAAGGACCTGGCAACCCCCTCCCAAAAATCAATCTGCCATTGAAAACCCTATGAACAGCAGAGAAGCACTGACAATAGTGTTTCCCCTGTTGTACAGAGGGTC